>JAQFXT010001782.1:0-15216 GCA_034683725.1 Strigamia crassipes
GGAGCCATTTTGCGGATTTCCGCGAATCTGCCCAATTTATTTATTTGTTGAGCAAATTTTGGCCCACATTTGTGACAGATTAAATAAAATAACCTGGCAACTGGTAGCAGAAACATGTACGTCTCATTTAGAAGCAAGTCGGATCACGACAGCTGGTATCGATATGAGTATTGAAATAACAGGATTTATTGAGCAGCAAATAAAAAGAATTCAAAGAAAATGCACAAGTGGTAGTAGGCCCGAACCATATTTTAATTAAAAATTCCAGAAGTTTGGTTTTATTGCTGCGTTGTTGTTGTTAACTCGTCAGTATAAAAGAGCACACATTTGGTAAGCAGAATCATTTTCAAACGAGTGTACGAAAATACTACATCAGGTAAGTGTGAGAATATTTGGGGCTTGCCTAGGAAATGTGCTGCATGATATGAATTTTGCTACGCAATTTACATTTCTACGATTGGTTCTTATTCAAACTTACTTAGAACACGATGGGCATTAGAATTAGAAAGGTTCCGACAATTTCAAATTTTGCTTTCGACTAAATACAAAAAAACAGCAAACAGTGAATTCAAAAGTAGAAATGTTCAAAATTCGATTGCAGAATTGTTTTCTCCATTCTGATGATTGAGTTGTCGCTTTGTTTTGTTTAAAACTGATCCCTCTAACATTTGATGTTTTTGAAGCACCAAGTATTGGTCGATTGTTATCGGTTGTGGTTCATGTAACTTGTAATTGCAACAGAT
The DNA here is from genome assembly GCA_034683725.1 of Strigamia crassipes. Classification (NCBI taxonomy): domain Eukaryota; kingdom Metazoa; phylum Arthropoda; class Chilopoda; order Geophilomorpha; family Linotaeniidae; genus Strigamia; species Strigamia crassipes. The sequence goes on from JAQFXT010001782.1 coordinate 744, forward strand.
TCAGCATTTGAATTTGCTTTCAGCTTGAACCATGTTGAGAAAAACGTTGTTGTTCTTATGTTTTTGCTACCAACTGACCAATTGCATTGTCGTTGTCGGTGCTGATGCTGACGATGGTGGTAAGTAAGTTCCGGGGATAATTCATGCCTGAAGGTAATAAATTGTGTATGTTCCGTTATATTCTTGTCTATTTAACGGTCTAAAATCACACTTGTATGCAAGTCCGATACGTCAGCTTTGGTTAAGGTTTTGTTGAGGTTTTGGGCATGTGAAATTAAGACACTGGAAGTGATATTTCCTTCAAAATATACATTCCAAGTGGACATCGTCACAATACTCATTTTGATATTATTATTGTTGCTAAAAAAAAAACATATTTTTTATCGGAATTATTGATCAAATTTCTTGTTTAGTATTATTATTGCGACTGCTTCAATTATAAATAGAACAAGCAATAAAGTATTAAACATGATTTCAGAGTGTGACGAATGTACGGCTTTTGCAGAGAGTGGTTTAAGTGCATTTACGGCAGATGTAAAAGGGTAAAATATCTTACAAATATTCTTTAAACATAATAAAAAAAATAAAAAATAAAAAATATTGAACTAATTTTATCATTCAGCTTAGGGCTGGACCCGCTGCCTATATCTGGTTTGATGGCGCCTTGTAGTGTGTGCTCTGCTACCGGAATCTCAACTGCTGTACTGACCGAAAATGCTCCAACTTGTTCTTATTCGAGTGGTGGTGGTAAACGAATCGAATTTAAAGTCACGGTGAAAACATTTACCCTAACCTGCACATGTGAATTGCCTTGCAAGTAAAATACCACAGAAAGAATATTGCAAAATCCAGTTCTACTGTATAATTGTGGTTGCCAATTTCTTATCATTTCAGTCCTAAAAAAATCATTGACGACTTTGCCGACCCAGTCATGGCAGGGTGCAGTGCTGAAGACATTGAGGCAGGGTTACAAACTGCCCTGTCGGGCAAATACCCAGAAGTTGGAGAAGCGGATCCATTCAAAGCGGCTGCTTGTGCACCACTAGCTGCTAACATGGAATGCAGCGACGATGCATTAGTAACTGATACCGCCAAGCTAACATGGAATGATACTAAGATTAGGTTTACTTCATGGGTTGATTCTAAAGCGTTTGTGACTCGATTGTCTAATGTGTTCATTGAGGATTTTACCATTGATTCTGCCATATGTGGTACAGCAGACCCCAGATTTGAACGGGTTTGTAAATGTCTTCTAGCCACTAATTTCATACGAAATACTCTGGTAGCAATACTAGCACGGTACACCGAATGCAATGTTACTAAAAAACTAAACGAGAACCAGGGCATTGGGGCTGCGCAATATTTCAAATGCTAAATGTTATACAACCTCTGGCAAAAAGTTTCCTGTTATACAATTTTAGTAGAAAATAATAAAATAATCAAACGATGGAAATGAACAACTCAATTGTGAATAAATAATAATAATAATAATATCAATAAAAAATGTGTGTTTCGGCAGACAAATATAATATTTTATTTACTTACCTGATAATTTCATTGGCTTTGAGCGGTGGTCCTGACATCTAGTGGCCAAAATTGTTACTATGCACATAGACTAAATTGACATAAATAAAGGTCATGGAGTTAGACTGTTTTAGTATTATTTTCTGAAAGGGAGATTTGTTATGACTTCTAATTGAAAGAAAGGCCTGGAAAATAGCCGAGGAAGCCGACATTTACTATAAATCTCGTCGATGGCTTGTTGAATCCCTTATAAATCTCTAATTGTCTAAATATTTGTTAAATTTGAATGAAATTGAGTAATTCAAATCTACCAATAATTCATAAAACTCCTGCATACGAATGGATTTGTGATTTGCGGGTGTAGAAAATGACCTTTTTAGAACTGGAAATGAGACACAACTTCACCCCTTGAAAACATAAGCAACACTATTTTCTTCTTTTTAAAACGGGAAAAAGTCATGAATAGATGACCTATTTTGAATACTGAGAAAAAAAGGTTTTACAAAAAAACTTCCCCACAAGGGGATGAACCCTTGAAGTAGAATAACCCCACTCAAATGTGGAAATAATGTAAGATGATCAATTGGGAAAATTTACAAATAATAACAAACAATGACCTATTTAAACCATTTGAAGAAATCACCCAATTTTCATAATCTTTAAATCTCTAAATCACACATTAGATCTCAAAATTACGCATTAAATCTCGAAATCACACATTAAATCTCGAAATCACACATTAAATCTCAAAATTAATCTATAAATCTCAAAATATATCCCTAAAAACCTCCATAAATCTCAAAATATATCTCGTCAATAAAAATGGACTCCATTTATTTCTCCACAACTTTACACCACTTTTATACACTATTTTTATTGCACAGATACCCCAACGTGGTGCTAACTTTACCGTGGTGCTTCTTGAAACTACCTTGAATGTTGTGATGTAATGAACAAAAGCGCCCCATAGCGGTCCTGTGGTAAAGTTTAGTTGACGACGCACCAAACAATCCATTAGCGCGGAACATTCAAACCTCGTTTCCGAAGTGATATATATTTCCGCCTCACCATCCCATTTTCGTAATATTCCAACCCAAAGCTGAAAACATATGACAGCAGTTCAAATTTTTTATTTTTGGACTTACTGATAGATTTATTTTCAAGAAAATAACTGCAAATAAAATACACTTTATACATGGAAAAAAGTTGACAAAAATTTTTTTTTGAAAGCGAAAAAAGAAAGGAAAAACATTAGAAACATTAAGTTTCTTTTTGCTTCTGTATTTACGCCGTTTTTATTCCTTTTTGGCTTTAGTTTACGGATTTAACTTCTAAATATTTACGTTAAATATTTTGTATTTAACGCTTTCTTTTATTACGATAATTAAATTGACCAGCAATTAACAAATGTTATGCTAACATTTCACTCAAGCGTTTTTCACATCTCGTATCGAAAAATTCTGCCATCTGCCGTCAATAATGCAAAACTCAAAAAAAAACTACAACTGTTTGAAAAAGACTCACTATGTGCCGCCACCGATCAAAAATGAACCGTCATGGGCGACAATGCGAGCCTTTTCATTTCAAATCGATAGCGAGCGTGATCCGCAACCATACGACCTCTAACCGTTGATTTAGAACCATAGCTACCATAATGCCAGACATCTAAGATTATTTTTAACTGAAAACATGGCGAGGTAAATACCACACCTTACAAGAATGGTTCCATCAAGACCGGATTCATCTGTTTTCTTATTTCTAAATTCAAATTACCGTATTTTCTATTCCAAATTGCACGTTTTTCTTCGCTCACCCATTAAAACAATATACAAAATCGAATATTTACAACAAGAAGAGCACGACTTCCTGACATGTGTTTAGTTTGAATGACACGCATTTGATAATAGGAAATTAGACAAAAAGCGGCAAGTTCCTCTTCCGCCCGAGTGTTTTGGCCTTTAATTGGCACTGGTCGAGTATGGCCACCTTTCATCCATTCTGCCCTCTGCATCCGCCTGGATGCTAAATGAAATCCCGTCATTAGCCATGGATGAGAATGTAATGCGCGTATGCGAGGCGGAGATGAATTCTCAACCATTTTTTCGTACAAATCCTTTGAGTCTCAGCAAAGAGGGCGGATTTTAATGACTCTCTCCGACCCCCTCATGCTCCGGCTACTCCAGCCCCTGGTGCGAGCCACGTGCACAAATTTACATGAGATGCGAACGTCAGAGACGAGAAAAAGGGAGAAAGCGCAAGGCGTGGGCGCGTGCCTCATTTCCATGCTTCCTCCCACACCAGTTTGCTAATTTCTTTGTCATCACATTTTTCTCGGTCAAAAGAATTCACAATTCGAATTTTAATCGTACCACATTATTTTATATAATATTGCGCGATATTTATCTGTGACGAAGCACTCGGCGCAGAAACACATTTCACTAAATATATAGACAGATGTTGCTATTGAATTTTCGCTATTTCCTGTTTATTTCAGACCATTCGATTCCATTCACACGTAATACACCTCGCGCATAAACATTCAAAAGCAGGATATACCAGTATGTACGCCACCAAAGGAAACGTGCACAAAGCAAAGCTTCCCTGCCTTGCGTGTTTATCTCCATCAATTAAACCTTTACAGCGAATATATTCAATATCCACCACCGTGCATCGCGTTTAATGCGCCATCGTGCCTAAGTGTAAAGCCCGTTAGATCCCGGAAAAGATCCGTGGGATTTGCATGTGATGCACTCCAAACAGACACTTTGTGTCGCTTCGAGTGAACCAGATTTGCCGATGCCTACACATGTCTAATTCCCAAGAAATGGCCCTGGGTTAAGTGCTACAATGCAGTCGATAATCCACCAACAGCTGATTGAGAGCCCCCAGACCCCTACAGCGCGCTGTAATCAGCAAATATCGTTATAAAATTGATTTCTAGCGTTTTAAATCTTAGAAATTAAATCCCCATGAAATGATTTCACTTTTTACGGGTGCGCTGCACTTGTAGGTGTGATCCCCTTTCCATTGACTAAATCCATAGCTAAGTGACCTAGTCGTACGGCTTGTCCTTCAACACGGATTGCATAAAAGAGTTAAGGGGGGGTTATGTTTGCTATATCAGGGGAGGTCTGTGAATAACGCGAGACCGGAAGCAAACATCTTTTACTTTTAGTCTTTGTCGAGAACAATTCCTGTGTCAGGCATCGTGTTCCCCCCGGGGCATATGGGGATTAGCGACACCACGGTGATCTAAATTTATTGCGTGTTACATCTTTTCTTCGCTGCGCGCTCCCTCTGACGTCTTCATTCGCACGTCAACAATCAGAGATGGAAAGAGCGTTTTCGACGGGAGATTTTGATCAATTTGCGTCGATTTCGTGTTGCGTCGTCATCGTGTTTTCTCAGGCTACGAAGCGGCGAAAACAATCGTAGGTCGCAGCCTATCAATAACTGTCGATGGAGGATACGGCGGTGTATTATGAATCGGAAAAAGCAAACAGCGGTGCTCTTTTTGCAGTGCATGTGTGTGGACATGTTCACTTTTTCACACGTCTTTCTCTCCACCAGGTGGTTAACTGATAAGTATAGTTTTGACACTTGATGATGGATGAGGCTTTCTTATGATACAATACTCCACTTGGCCTAGCTCTTGTGTGCGTGCGTCTTTCATTTAATCGTCCCCTATATCAACTTTTTTTTCAAGTTTGTTTTCACTATGATTTTGATCAGTTGTCAATTTCACACACACCCCTCCATTTGCCCCGATGATTCTATACATCGTACAATGAGGTTTGCGAGGCAGAGAAGCATCTTTTCATCAGCCAAAGATGCTAAGGGGCATCATGGGACCCTCCGGTGCTTAAACAGGGGATTTTACGGGTCAAGTGAACCAAGTTAACCAGTTGAAAAGCAATGAATGTGTAATGGGTCTTTTTTATCGTTGATTAACGGTGGGAAACGTTCAAATTTGAATTATACTCAAATTAAATTTGTATTTCGGTTTAAAAATTTGATTACAAATTTCTAGTGAATCCATTTTTCGGGTGTGTTTTGAGATGTATTTTTGTACTTTTCAATTTCCATTCATAGCTAACACCTGGTCTTAGGAGTGCGGTTGGAGTCAGTGTGACAGATTTCATACAATTCTTGAAGTCAGATTGACAAGTTGAGAACTTGAGTTTCAAGCCTGGGCAAGTGCTATTTTAGAAAAGTGTTTATTACAAGTTTTTCTTTGAAAAATGTGGCTTTTACAAGCAAATACTCAACTCTAGATCCAGCGTTATAGTCTAAAAACCCATATAGCATTGCACATATAGGATTCAAGTTTTTGAAAATTTCAAAAGTTTGAATTTTCTATGCAGAATTTCATTCTCACGTTATCTGTCACAAGATCTAACAGCTTTTTGTTAACGTGATCTCCTTGCAGAGCGGAACTTATTCGCCCTAATTATCCCTTCGTCCGGTTTTTTTTATATTTTCCTTTCTAAAAACGCGTCAAAATCCTGTCATGAGGTAAAGAATGGGCTCTAAGAAAATGGAAAAAAGAGAGTTTTTATATTTCATAGCATTGTGCCTTAGTTCCCACCTTCTTAAACACGTCTGAAATTCAGTAAACTAAATTAAATTATGCTAATTAAGTAACCAATTTAAATTATTATTATTTTCTCGTGTATTTTCGTAAATTTCTTTTCTTATTTCCATTTATGTAGTTGTTAGTTTGTTTTGGGATCACGTTTTTGTGACGTATTACTGCGGGAATTTTTATATTTATGTATATTTTGCTGATACTCTTTTATCTGATGAAAAGCCACACCTGATTCCGAGATCGTAATGTGATCAACTTGCTTTCTTAGGACGCACAATTTTATCTCTTCATTCACATCTTATTGCACGTCTATCAATGCACATCTTGAGCGTCGCGTTACAAAACTAGTAGAATGGCATCTAAGATTTCAACAACCCTCTTGTATACTTAAAAAAAAATGCAGTAGGCATAAAAAAAAAAAGTAGGAATTGGGGGAAACATACTCTCACCGATCGCCCAACACGGCCCACACATGTTTCTTGCTCGTCTCTCCCTGGCGCCCCCTATTGTTATAAATGGGCGACAAAGGGCACTAGATTGGCGCCCTTTTGCTCATGCGCGCCGAACCGAAGCGTCAGGGGTTGATGAGGGTGGTGACACATGCCCGGAAGTGACCCTTACGCGTGCGTTCCGCACAAGATTACAGTTGTCTAACTCGTGACGCCTCCTCATCCAATTAGCCCGGTGCAGTTCATAACGATACGATAATCGAAACTGTAATGGCAAAAGGTGAATTCACCCGTTTCCGGTCGCTGGCATGCAAGCGTCTCTCCACTTGTTTACATTGAACAAATCGATCGGTATCGCAACAAACAACCAATTTGAGAAATTTCGCTGCCCATGTTGTGCATCCACAAATAAATGAAAGAAAAACAATTCGATGTCATCGATTACCGTCAACAAAATAAATTTCTCCGTTTAATCCCGACGAGAATTCGAGTTTTATCGGTTTGTGGAATGCGGCAAAGCCCTAAAACGTGTGATAAATGTCCAGATTTCATAAAATAAAATTATATTCTGATCATTTATGCCTGGACACGCATCCGACGTTAATAATTGCAAATTTTCATTTTCCTCCCTTCGAACGCTCAGTACATTCTTCCAATTTATTTTTTTGTATCAAACCCCATAAAAATTGCAAATAGAAGATAAAAAACTGCAAGGTCAAACGCTTGCTGTACCCCCACGAGCGTCCGAAGTGATTTATAGCGCACATTTCCTGCACCTGAACTCTGAGGGACAGGTGAAAAAAATAAGCGAGAAATTTCCGTGCACACGACCACTTCAGGCCTCGACCCCCCGCATCATCTCCCTTTTCCCCTCGTTATGCGTGGGCAGTCGTGCATCGATGGTGCATGCGCACCTGCACTTTTACTCTTAAGCTACATAACCCCCTCTAAATGAATATCCTATCAAAATAAGGGTGTTTCAATTAAATTTTTGGCACCGATTGACTCTCATGAACTTAAATTCATGAGTCATCTTATAAATCTTTTCCCCATTCTTTACACAACGACCCTTAGAATGCAATTAGAATCATCTAACAAAGAAACAAAAAATTAATCGAATTTAACTTGTTTCGGTTCAGCGAACAGTTGCGTGGCCTGTGTAACAAATTCAAATTAATGATGTGCAGCTTTTGTTTTGGTACGGACGGTTGTTGACCACCTAATCACCGTTCGACGGCAGATTGAAATGAAAATATACATGATTTTATCCACTAAAACACGAGGAAATTCTGCGTAAATATTAAACACAACTCGATAAGGTTTTTAAAATAAACGTTAAATGTCATAAAATGGTTAATGGCCTATAATTAAGGTCGTATGCCATCCATGTACGCTTTATTGCTCCCTTACAAACAAGTATAATCATTTCTAAGTGACTTAATTGTTTTGTTGTTATCCATCCGCGCTTGGATGATTGAGTGACGTTCAATTGAATCGAGGTTTATTGATGTTCATTTTCGAGCCGTTCGGACCAGAACTATATAAATGAAAAATTTCTCTTTTATTCGAAATAATTTCTGTGGATGTGGGAGTACCACAAGTGTATGTGTGACCAGACTTGTTTTGGATCATTTAGTGTCTGTCTAGTCTAGTATGGATTCGTAATCCCCTCGGGGGTTTCTTTGAATAGAGGCTCCGAGATGGCTCAGCTGCCTCTGGCGGCTCATTTTCGGCTCGATTGCGTCTATTTGGCTGGGAGGTGGGATCGAGAGAAAAAGGTCCTTTGCTCATCTGCAGGCGGTAGTGTCATTCATGAACCCTGCAGCAATAAAGAAGCCTCTGTATTATCATCATCCTTATCTAACTGCTGTGTAGGAAAGCATGAATCGTGCATAACACGAGGGCTAACAGGAACCAGCTTGTGCTCTCTACTCCTTTTTAATATTATATAGCTTGGTACCTGTTCTCGAGTGCTAACGAAGGAAATGTAAGAAAATTTTATGACGTTTCAACTTTTATTTAACATTTTATGTCTTTTTTTTCAGTTCGTTCGCCCCACGGATTGTGATATTTTTTAATCAGTTTTAAAAAGTGAGATAAAATTAATTGATAATATTGTCATTTCAATTGTTTTTATTCTCCAATTTAATGTTTTTAAATTTAAAAATTCTAAATGAACCGAGGGGGTCGCCAATGCTGGAAATCTTGTACGGGTTAAGATTTTAAATCTCAAATTCCTAGAAATCCAAAAAATCTAAGAAATCCTTTAGAAATCTTAGAAGTCCTCTAGAAATCTTGGAATTTCTTAAAATCTTCTAAATTGATGCAAAAGTTGTAGCAAAATCAAGCAAAATCTATAAAGAAATGCACCTGAAAGCTTCAAATCCACAGCAAATCCCTCAAATCTTTAGCAAATCTTTCCAAGAAATCCCGGAAATCCTAGAAATCTTGGAAATCCATAAAATCGATTAAATTCTTTAAGAAATCCGCCTGAATTCCTGAGAAATCCTCCTAAAATCCTGAAAAATCCTTCTAAAATTCTGAGAAATCCTCCTAAAATCCTGAGAAATCCTAAGAAATCCTAAAAAATCCTCCTAAAATCCTGAGAAATCTTCCTAAAATCCTGAGAAATCCTAAGAAATCCTCCTAAAATCCTGAGAAATCCTCCTAAAATCCTGAGAAATCCTTCTAAAATCCTGAAATCTTCACAATTTCAACAGGATTTCAAAATCTCGCACTCAATTTTTCCGATTAGCAACCCCCTCGAAATGAACTGACGAAATTATTGCTGTCATCGCAAACAAAATTACACTCGACACTAATTGCCACCACTGCACCTTAATGACGGTAATACAAGACTTTGAAATTGCTAATAACACACTCGAACAGGAAGTTATGTTTCCACGCCACTAATTTCGAATGGTTTTGAGAAGAGCTTTTTCTCTGCTTTCATAATCCAGGAAACTCTACAAAATTTACACAACAGCACCCTCTGGTGACAATTTCTTTTAAAATATACACATCAGCTGTGTTGACCTTCACGTTTCGCAAGTTTAAATAAAAGCTGTTGTCTGTTTGCTAATTAAATCAATCGATTATACATCACAGGAAATATTTTCTATCCACGCAATGTACGCACCCATTTTATACCGAGAACTATACAAAGTGGCGCCTGACTGCGGTTGTAAAGAGGAGTGGTACGTCTGGACTGCATCCACATCTGGTGTATACATGCCTTCTCACTTTAATTCGCTGCACTAATTACACAATAGTTTGCTTAGTTATTGGCAAACTGGAAATTTGATAACGATTTAATAGAAACTAACGACCCCCACGTCCGAATCTGTTCGTGTATTCCACAGTAGCCATTTTATAAACACTATATATAAATGTGTTGCTCGGCTAAACTGCTCATTATCTAAGTTTAATGCCCAACACACAAGGGTTGCGGTTTTATTCCAACTTCTAACCGCCGACCCTTTCTGAGAACTCGCTGTGACTCATTTGCATATTTTAACGATTACTCCTAAGACGCATGCGAGTCACGTGATGAGCAAAAGTGTCACATCTATACCAATCATCCCGACACACCCGGATTGGTTGCTGAATCATACAGGACCCGCCTCCGTTTCGAAGGACCCCAACGAATGACAGGTGACTAATTCATGACGCCACGGACCCGGCTGGACCAATCGCGAGAGAAGGTATCTCCATCGCATCATCTTCATTCATTTGCCTCCGAAATCCGAGCAAGTGATGGGGAATATTAGCGTGCATGTGCGAGTCGCATTCGTAAACGCATTGTTAACGATGCGACGAAACGTGCAAGCGAGACACGTGCCAGACGACTGTCTTGTGCTTCTGACGTCACATGTCGCGTGCGGGGGGTGGCAGCGTGGCGAATCCACAGAGCGAGGCTCGGACCCCGAGGCGCAGAGACGCGGAGACGGCGATTTTCTGCTTGTTTAATGGCACCATGAATGGGACACAAGGGTGCACACGAAATACAAAAAGAAAAAAAAAATTACAGTTGGGAATTATATTAAAAAAAAAATTTTTACAAAGCGGTAAGTGTTCCAGATATAACCATTTGCAGAAGTGTAAACAGTAAACACAGATATTGTATTGATAATATGAAACAAACAAACGTAAACATTGCGCAGAAAATATGTTTACAGGTTGAGATTACCCTGGAAACAACCTTTTAATGCGATGTAATAACATGAAAAGCAATATTTGAAGAGAATTGCGTCATTTAGCAATGATTTTACAAATATTTTCAAACAAAAATTTGAAATAATTAAAAATTGGTTTTTGGGATATTTTTATTCTTTTTTTAGTGAGTGTGGATGGTGGAACTTGCATCTCCCTTTTTTCTTAAATCTCGCATTCCATCACCACGTCATAGCTTCGAGGCTCCATATCCGGGTCTGCCTCCAAAAGGCAGCCTGGAGGCAAATGAGCGCAGCCAATCACGGGCGAGCAGGACGCGGGCAAATGAGCAAACGCCAGACACCCAACATCGGACCCGAGTCGTGTCGCGGTGGGGAGATGAAGGAAGCGGCTAGTGGCATGATGGTGCCATTCGATGCACTCTATGACCAACACAACAAGTTACCATATATTTTCAACATGCCTCGTGTTGTTTCCGATCAAAAGAGCAAATTCGAAACCGATGAATTATTCCGTCGACTCAGCCGCGAAGGCGAGGTAGGTTACATTTAAATACATATTTTTTTAAAATTAGGATTTTAACGTTGTAATTTTGTTTTTTAAGGTGAGATACACGGGATATCGCGATCGCCCACTCGAGGAACGCCAGATGCGTTTCCAGAATGGGTGCCGTGAAGGCCACACCGAACTGGTAAGTGAGAATGACTCGCGCGAGTGCATGCCGTGGGTTGGGCACCGAATGCCGCGGCAATTGTTGGGCAATACCGGACGCATGAGGCATGCACACATGGTCCTGACTAATGTTGATTCACGAAGCCGTGTTTTTATTACCAAGTGAAAAAATGTATAACGGTTCATTATGAGTCACTCGTTATTAGTATTACATATTTTTTTTTTAGTTATTTTAAAAAATAACACTTCGCAATCTGGAATAAATGTGTGAGGTGTACGGCTTTTAGCAAATTTGTTTAGTGATAAAAATTACGTTAGATTGGTTTTTAATTGAGTTATTTCCCGTTGATATTTAATTTAAAAAAAAAATTATTTTCGGGAAGATTTTCAGAATTTCCAGAATGTCTAGATTTGCCGTAAAACGCGTTGTAACAAACAAAATTAACTATTTTGATTGTTTTAGCGTAATTAACACTCATCTATGATACACACAATAACTCTCTCGTTTTAAAATCATTATAATTTAAAATTAATATAGAATTTGACCACATTTCGTCTAAAATCATCAACTGGTAGCCTAATACCATCTCTTCCAACCCTTAAACCTAACATTCACAACAAATTAAATCAATTGATAAATTGCACCCTATTTTTTCTTTCCAGGCATTTATTGCATCTGGAACCAACCTGCAATTAATGTTTCGTCCGTGCGTAAATGGATACAATACACTCGATCCCGAGGCCAAAGAAGTTGATTTCGACAAGGAGCAAGGAAAGGTAAGACGCACTATCAACCAATTTCTCCTTCTTCACGAAAAGGGTGTTTCGGGCCCGCGAAATAACAAGCCATCCGCCATTTTGCGCGCCGCACAAACGTGATGCGTCGGGAAAATGATGATAGAGGGGAAGCTTAAAAGTCATCCGTAAGTCACTGCTAAATTACTGCGTGTGGCCCCCTGTTTTTGTTTTTTCGTTTATCCTGTCAGCCAACACAAGGGTCAACGAGATTTATAACCGAAAGCCGTAGGCGAAATTCGCGAGGAGTCAAGGACGAGATTCCTACGTGAAAGGGGGATTGTAAATTCACCATATAATATGATGGAATGAAAGAAAGAAAGCAAAAAAATGTTTGAGAAAATGGTGGTGTCGGTATATGGAATTTGATGTTGCGGATACACATGTTCCGTCGTTGGCTGTGAGATAAGAGGAACATGATAATAGAGCGGCGTCTTTATGATGGGGGGTCGTGAATGACACGACGGCCTGCAGATGAGCAAAGAAGGCCACCAGCCAAACAGATTCACCCAAGCCGAAAATGAGAAGCCGGAGGCAGCTGAGCCATTCAGGGAACCCCACCCTAAAGGCTCACCCCCGCACTATCAACCAGATTTTAGGCATTTAATGTTTTTTAAATTTTTTTTTTTTAAAGGAAAGGTCAGAAAAACAATGTTTGTTGTGATTAATTGAACGATGTGTTGAGATTTTTGTTTCGTTTGTGCACGTGGGGAAGCGTTGGAATGAGGGAGAGAGAGAGAGAGAAAAAAAAGTGTTTATTACACTGCCAGAGGTTCATCTTTTTATTCTTGTCCAGTTTACCCACCCCTTGACTAATTGTTTTATGAGTGTTGTAAAGTTGACAAGTCACTTTCTGGACTTGAAAAGTGCACTTGGAGAGGGGATTCACCTGATAGGGGTTATAAGGAAGCGAAAATGGAGCTTTAAAGCGATTGAATGGACATTAGTTTTGTTTTGACCGTTTGCAAAAGACGACGCCAATTTGTTGTTCAACGAGATCCAGGAAGCGAGATAGGGAAAACGGTTTTGTTTGTCTACATTTCGAACAATATGCGAGCAATATATCAACAATTACAGCTATATAAGAACAAAGAACATTTTACAATAAGAAAACTCTTATTACTGTTCTTAACGGGCAACACTAAAACATTTATCAAATGAAAGTAACAAAAACAAACACAAATTTGTTAAATAAATATGAAATTTTATCTCCGTTTGTTATCGCAGTATTTTTTGAAGAGAAGTGATAAGAAGGGGGAAATTTATTGCAACATTCCAATCGCATCTTATAAAACTGATGCATGTCCATCATTTAGCAAGCTTCATGCGCTAGGGTCATTCGAGGGCTTGTGTCACCCCCGTCCCACTCTCTCCTATACTCGTCTACTCGCGTTCGCTCCTCGACTCACTGCCCACCAGTTGGGGCGCCGCTCTCATGTCTTTTGTTTACCATTTATTACAATAGGGGACCCAAGGGGCTTCCAGGGGTGCCTAGGGCGAGGGCAATCACTGACTAAAATGCAAAGTCATGCCCCATACTGTCCCCTCGACCCCAATTTTGGGTAATTTCAACAGACCTGAAGTTGAACCCATTGCAATAATCATCGAAAAGATGAAAAGAAGCATTTTGTTTCCGAAACGGAGAAATTCAACCGGGTCCCTTCTTCAAATTCCCGGGCAGGAATTCACACGCCACTCGAATCCCTCTTTCCCAGTTTATGAAATTTGCTGCAGGCTCCAACTCCACTTTTAAGGCCCACAGGAATTCGACATGCGGGCGGATGTCGAATGACAATTTACCGTAAATCCTCTGGTTGTGCGCGGGTAAAGTGCGGGAAAGCTAAAATTTGCCCCAGTCTCTATTATAACGCCCGCGTTGTAATAAAGACCTGCTTTCATTTACTTTCACAAATCTTTGCTTTTTTAACTTAAAATTGTTCCAATATTCCTGTAAATTAATATTATCGGTTTAATTGATAATATTCGCACATTTTTTGAGTATTTTCCTGGCAAATATTTAAAAAGTATTTGCGAATATTAACAACTAAATCAATAAATATTATTAATTTACGGAAATATTAGAATAATTTTGAAATGGCAGCAATTTATAGCTTTCTCAAAATTAATTTTTAATGCAAATGCAACATAAATATCAATTTTTACGGACCAATAGTGCGCGGGTCTCTAATAGAGTACGGGCAAAAATTCAATCGTGCAGACGATTTATGATATCTAAAAAAAAATAAGGTTCGGGTTTCTTTAAAATCGCCAC
>JAQFXT010001783.1:0-15202 GCA_034683725.1 Strigamia crassipes
GAAGGTTAAAGCAAACAACATTGCCAAAGTAGGGGGGAATTGAGACAGGTTCTCCTTTCCCAAGGTGCTTCAATGCATTAGGCATCCACACCAACTAATTATTTGTCACCAAATTTCGAAAGGTAAGTGTTCAGTAAATCTAATTAGATTTACGACCAAATCGTGGTTACATTTAATTCCTAACCGAGTTAAATGTTATAACTGAAGAAAACACTAGATTTGAATAAATCTAGTCAAGTTTGATTAAATATATTGAACTCGGAATCTGAATAGATTCGCCCAAAATGTCCGGAATCGGACATTGTGTAAATCTGAAGAGATTTACGTTAGATTTTGCGGCAAAACAATCCAAACAAATTGTATTCGCCCAAATCACCCTAAAATTCCCTTATCGCATGGTAAAGGTATTGTGATGATGCAGGAAAAGTCAACCGAATACCTCCGGATTGCGAAGATTCAAGATGTCAGCCCCACATGGACAACAATGGAACCACGTGGACCCCCTGTAAATGGCCAAGAATAACCAGCCCGGTTACGATGCGATGCCGAGACGAAATCTGACACGAAACCAGTTGCAATTTCTCGATGATGCAATAAGTTTTCCGTGTTGTATTGACTGTTTAATTATTAGTTTAACGTAAAGAGCTCCGAGCTCTGAAAAGTATTGTTAGAATTAATATTAGTGAACTTTTAGCCATTTGTCGGCATAGTTATTGTTTAATTGTTTATGTAATAATTGCCGAGGATAATTCACGCTAGAATTAATCCCCGTAAGTCAAATAAATGTGCGTATGTATTGATAAAAAGTGTGTTTGTTTATTTATCTCATTCTATCTCGTGCAAGCTCGATATCTCAGCTTTTGGTCAGTAAATTGGTCTAGTTGAGGTTTTGGTCTTGTGAACAAAACCCCCTAAATCTGATATTTTATCCGAAATATCTACCCCAGGTCGACATCGTCACACAGTTATGCAGAATTATGCAGCATTGTGCAGAGGTATTTTTAGCCTCATTGATCAGTTCATCGCTTCTCATTTTATCGCCGGGCGATGAAAGCGATGAAATAATAGGCAAAAAATAGTGACACATCAGTTCATCGCCTATCATTTTATTGCCATATTGCCCGGCGATGAAATGACAACGTGAATTGACACGGCAATGAAACGTACGGCGATGAAGTGTGCGGCGATGAAACGTTTTCGCGACGTTTTCGCCACTTTACAAACGTCGATGAAACGTTCGGTTATCTCAGTATATATATGCTAGGATGAGAGCACTAGAATATGCCAGCACTAGAATTTGTGCATGCTTTTAAGCATTAAACTTTTGTGTAATAAATGAAATATTTCGATGCTTCACTACAGCACAAGCGCATGTGAAGCATCGGCCACAAATACAAACAATTTCTTTGCCAGTCACTACATCTCATTTTATCGCCACATCATTTCATCGCCGACGATGAAATGATCAATCTAATTGATCTCATTTCATTGCCACATCATTTCATCGCCGACATCGCCTGGCGATGAAACGATTGGCGATAAAATGAACAATTTTTAGGCATGTTTATTATGCCGAGACCGAGAATGGTATGCAAACAGAATTACTAAGCAAAAGGCTGACACATTTTATTCTGCAGCATATATTGTTACACGTCTAAGCTGCACCGTATGCCGGTGAGCTCAAAACTGCGTATTTGTAGTAATTAGCTTCGTAATGTTAACAATAGATGGCGTTGCCAGCTTGTAGCACAAATGTTGAGTCATGTTGCGTCATCAGACCATTCTACTCTGATTAGAGGTAGAATAGGAGTTGTTATTAATAACTCAGAGAGCTATTAGAGTTAGTTCTTTTTTGTGAATGAAAGAGTAAAGATGTTTTAAGAGGTGATCCATTACAGTCGGCTCGCATAGAGTCAGGCTATGGATTCACTCTCTTTTACTATTGAATCAATTAGACATTGCCTTACTTTATAATTTGTCAACCTTATATTTGTTAGATATAAGTTGTATTTGTTATATTGTGAGTTGAACTGAATTTATAAGTTTGTTAATCAAGTAGACTTAAGGAACTTAGTTTGTATAGACTTGATATTTGTAATCATTATTATATTTGAACTGTGAGATTGGACAATCCATAAGATCTGTCTATTTATATATTAATTATCATTGAATAAATAGAATCATTATATTTTCATAGAAATCCAGCTCTGTCTGTTTTACCTGTTCACGAGTGCGAACTCATCTCCACGCACACGTAACAATATTTATCAATACTGTTTTAATAAAATATTGTATGCAGATATGACAGTGCAGAACTGTGCAGACTTACACAAATTCTATTGTTTATGCTATTGATGATACGAATAACTGGCCAGTGATTGACAGATTTTTGAATTTTTGTTTTCCAAATTCTTAGAAAGTTGTTGAGTTTAAAAAGAGCTTGGTTTTAAGCTTTCGTATTACAAGCAGAAGCAGAATTAGAAATTGAGACGTTGGTGTTGTCTTGGTGTGGTTTTAGTGGAGAAAAAGCTACCGAGTTTTGTGCTATTTTTGAATTTGACGTCGTTAGATTTTAACCAAGATGACTAACTGTAGGCTATTTTTTTTTACTTCTTTTTGATGTAAAAAAAACGGATTTATGATGATTTTTCTACGAAATAAATCCATTTTTGCCTTAATATGCCAACTTTTCCATAAAGTTTCAATTTTTCACTTAAAAACAGCATATCAACATTTAAAATCAATTATTTTGACAAAATACCCCAGCGAAAAATAAATTGCACAATTGCCAAATTTTGGATCAAAAAATGGTAAAAAAATAAAAAAACAAAATGTCATAAAAATCAGTTACCTATCTTTTTTATTGGGCATTAATCTCTTGTTGTTCTTGTGTTGTAACCCTGGAGCACTTTCTTTGGGGTTTCACACAATCATACAAAAACATAAATATAAATAGTATATTATCTTGCAGATAATTGTTTGAATAAATGTGTCTAATTGGTTATGAAAAAAAGTGTATTTTATTTGGATAAAATATTCAGAATGTAGTTATAGATAAGAAAATTACACTTGTTGTTAGTCCTCTTGCCCCCCCCTCTCTTTCACATTCCAACAGAAGAGGAGATATCAAGGATGTAGGGATTAAAAGTCACCTGACCCAGATCCTTCAATCAAGAAGGAATATGCAAATCTGTTAGTAGTCATGTGACCAGCCCTATATAAAGGGCAACAACTGGAAGTAAAAGGACTTACAACACAACATTCGATACTACAGCATCAACTACCTCACCATGATCAGGTCGTAAGATTCCATTGGACAACGGATTGACCGAGAACAGATGCCCATCGATATTAGTAAGCATTGCCCTTTGAATTTCACTAGAATGTGGTACTATCCACAATCAGATGATTATTCAAATAAAAGACAGTCGATTGCACGACTACATCCAGCAAACTGGATCGTTGCAGTACCCTGGCCGTACCGTGTAAATTGGACAATAGTTAACGGTAGTACTTTGTTGCGTTCGGCCTTTTGAGCAAAAACGTGGACCATTTACCGAAGGGGCAAGCCCGCTCAAAACCTTTGCGAAGCACGTATACGCGGATTCGCTACGTTAGTCTCTGACGAGGTTGTCGGGTAGTCAGACGCAGTGCCTTTGTGTCTGATTGCAGTACGGGACAATTATTGCGCCACTCTCTTGTGAATCCAAAGCCCGCCGCTTTGTACAAAGGATAGTAACTTGGTTATTCGGGGTACAAGGAATTGTCAAGCTAACAGTTATTTTGTTAGGCCTTGCGTTCGACTCCTGTTTCATTCTGCGAGATCCAATATAGCCAGAAAGCACTACTAGATAAAAAGGACTCCGTGAGTGTGATATCGGTCGTAGAACAACTGCCAAATCCGTTGACTAATCTTAAACCAATGCGCACGGACAGTGTTAAAATCAAGCCGGTTATTCGGAGTCGATTTCCAGCCACCATAATTTATTCGATCATTCTCCTGTGCAATACTCAACGTCTTGACCAAATAGACAAACAGACCATTGAGAGTAGGAATAACAGCAGACAAACTGTTAACATCTCATCGTATCCGCATCAAAACGGACTCGAGACCTCTAAAAGAAAACAATCATATCTTGTACAACTTTAAACTAATAAAGATATTTAAACTTAAACTAGTATACATATTTATTCCCCGTCATCAAAAGATATCACAGGTAAGTATCGTGAGAACAAAGCTGAATCACGACACGTGGGGGCCTGTCCGGGAATTTCAGTTATTTGGAAATCCAAACAAAAAAGAATAACAACCCTGTGGTATCTCGGGAATAATTCATACTAGAAACTGCATTTGTTGATTATCAGTCATGAGGCTTATCTCATCTGACACAAGAAGTCGGCCAAGAAACGCACGACAGAAGAGAGCCGCCAGAAGAGACGTTCTAGCAGCCACAACATTTACCTCTCAAAACGAGCCTGACTCCAGTAGCGTCTCTACAGAATCAGAAAGTAAAATGGAGAAGTTGGCTTTAAATAGATTGTTTACAATGGATCGATCACCAACACTTCCACCAAGGACGGAGGAAGAAACCGCTCAACAAGAGAAGGAGTGCGACAAATCAGCAGACCCTCTCCTTAACAAAGAGGCGATAATATAACAGTCTAAACGACCCGAATGCTTCCCCGGCAACCGCTGATTCGGAATTGGACAAGCTAATAGATAGGCAAAATCAAATCCGGAATCAAGCGGGTAAAGCCGCGTTAAAAAATACCAACCAAACGAGAGGTAGAAGCAACAAAAAACTGGGTGATGCGGGCGGCAAGGAAATAAAACCCGCCTGCGAGCTATACGGAAATTACGAAGATGTCAGTCTACGTAGAATACACCCAAACCAAAAAAATAGTAGGGAAGAGGAAATTTATTTCCGAAGACCTCACTATAATCCATGTTCAGTTTAAAAAAAAATGGCAACATTCATTTCTTTTAAAACCTGACGAGAAACCGGCAGCAATAAAACAGCTATTCGAGATACGCGACGATGAGGACATAGCAGCAATGTTTGGCACGTTAGCTCCGCTAGTGGAAGAACCACCGCGAAAACAATGTATACAAAAATGCAATGTCTCACGTAAAGGTCCCAAGCGGCTAGCAATGCTGCCAATCGCGTTTAACGAAAAACGTCTAGTTGGTTTGTTAGATTCAGGTGCAGACCAATCTTTTATATTGTTCAACTTGGTCAATTCCCTAGAATTTGATAAAAAGAAATTACTCAAGGGAGTTAACTCCAATCTAATAATTCAAACCGCCGCAGAAAACGTACGACCTGTAGATGTCATTAAAACCGACATGCTATGGGAAGGAGGGATGATTAATCACCCCTTCATTGTACTGCCAACGCACGACACCGTGATGTTGATTGGCATGGATCTAATGGCTTACATGAATATCCAGCCCAATCCGATCACGCGATCTTGGAATTATATTGATAATCATGGAGATTCTCGACTACCCATCATTCCTTCAGACTTTTTGGAAAAAACCACGAACGATGAAAAATGGGAGGGTGGAAACCTTTCTAAAGTTATTCAAGACTATGATTACAAATCATTTAACGCCAAGTTACAAAAAGAGAATCTCGCTCATAATCTCGCACTTGACGCAAATCTTGGAGAACAAAAATGTTGGAACATACGTTGAAAAAACATCAGCTTATATTGACTAAAACACCTGGTCGCACCGACTATGTGCAATATAAAATTGAATTATCTACAAAGAAACCTGTACGCGTACCATGTAAAGGAATGAATCCTCAAAAAAGAGAGATCATAACAAAAATCTGTCAAGACCTTTTAGATAAAGAGATAGTCTCAAAGGCGTTGGGCGAATATGCGATGAGGATTGTCTTTGTCATGCGCCCAGGGTCTGAACCAAGACTCTGCATAGATTTTCGCCCTTTAAATACGATCCCAGTCCTAGATCCGATCCAGATGCCCTTGATCAAATCTATTCTTTGGGAATTGGGCGCATTCAAGTTGGTAACGACTATGGATTTATCCAAGGGTTACTGGCAAGTTGCACTTAGGCCCGAAGACAAAGAAAAAACAGCATTTTACTCACCGCTTGGACAATTAATGTTCAACGTAATGCTATTTGGACTTGTGAACGCCCCACCAACGTTTCAAAAAGTTAATTGAGAAAGTGTTGGGCAAAGCTTTGCATAATTATGCGTGGGCATATCTGAACGACATAGTAATTGTATCAGCAACTTTCGAGGAACATGTGAAACACATCGACGATGTGATTTTACGCTTGGAGAAAGCAGATCTACATGTTCATCCCGAAAAAAGTAAATTTTGTAGGAAAGAATTGGCATTTCTAGGCTATAAGTTAGGAGTAGATAGATTATCCATTGACCCCAAGAAAACTCACGCCATAAATCAATTTCCGGTTCTTATCGATATAAAAAAGGGATCCAAAGGTTCCTAGAGATGGTAAATTTCTTTAATCAACTACTGCCACAGTTAGCAGAAGACATCAATGTAGTAGACTGGCAGAGGCCATACGTGTATATACAGAAGTTGGAAAATACCACCTCTGAAACATACAATCATATAATGTTGCATTTTTTTTTTCGACCTACGAAGTCGTATGAAAAAATCAGAAACGGATCTTCCGTTCTCCAATTTCAAAGTAAACGAATTAGTATGAAAAAATACACATGTCCTTTCCAGTGCTGAAAAAGGAATCCATGCAGGTCTCTCAGACAAACGAGACGGACCACATGTAATTCTCGAAACTCATGGAGGAAATGCTTGCAAATTGAAACGGTTGGCAGATAATGTAAATTTCCGCTTCATAAATGCTTGAGAGTTAACACCATACCTGCCGGAGTTCCCACAGGAGATTTGGAGAGAGAACCAAACTCAACCCTGTGACACTGGGAAAACCTACCGACATGTTCCTCAACGATGAAGAGATAGCTCCAGTCGTCGGCGATAATATAAAATCTGACAATTTACTAACAGTCACGAAAGCTGTAACTCCATCTTCACTGATGATTGTTGCACCCCCAGATCCAATTTTGGGCAGAGAGGAAACAGGAGAAATAAACAAAACTCCTGAAAAGAAGGAACAAATTAATGATGGCATCAAAATTCGAAAAATATGACCAAAAAGTAATATACCACGATATAACACTCGTAAACAAACGGCGAATCCATTCATTAAACATGGGAAAATAGTCGGAAAATAAAAACCAACTTACGATGACATTGGCAACTTCCAAATCCGAGTAATTAATAGTGAAAAAAAATCTGGTGGCAAAATTAATTACCAATCAGCGTAATGACGTATCCGATTTCACTAATCCGTCACGTGACCCCAAATCCCAACATTCCTTTCGAATCTGTCATCCAAGACAGCTGACGAAACCAGCAAAAAACAATGTCGCAAAGAAATTAGAAAACCACTGAAAAAAAAAACGGTCTCGGCAATTGAAGAGGAAATGGAGGTTGGAACAGAAGCGAACCAACAAGTAGTGACTTTGATTAAAAGTGGTAATTTCCACAGATTTGTCAAAATTTGGATTACCAAAAACAATTCGTTGAAACCGCACAAAAACAGGCTGCAAAGTGGATGAACCACCCACAACCAAATAATTAGAAAGAAAAATTGAATAATTAATTGAACAACTAAAGAAAAAAACACAAAGAAATTCAGATTAATGAAAACACGTGGAGAAGAAGCACATGGTCGACCAAAGCGCCATCTGCCGACGCTATCTTGAAATTCACGGCAAAACAACAAAAAGCGCCATCTACCGACACCATCTGGAGTTACAGGACAAAACAATTTACTATATTTTATGTGTTTGAAAGTCGAGAAAGCATCAGAACATGGGATGCCCTTCCCGAAAGGATTGCAACGGGAGGCATAATTTATCGACAAGCAATTCCAGACCCGATCCGGAGAGCATTGGAAACCTCGGATTGCGATCCCTGGGTAACGCGACAATGGCTATCCAGGGCCCTTACACAAAGATGGAACCGGAACCAAGCCTGGATTCCATACATGCCAGAGTCGGTACAACAGGCTTTGCAAAGAGAGATCCCCGAAGAAATGGATCCGCCCGGGCCACTGTGACACCCATTATTCGCGGATGAATTTTCCGGCACTCAAGTCGAACGACTTGCCTATTTCCAATGGCGTGATCTCCCCACAATCGAGAAAAGAGCAGAATTTGCCGCTACTTACGCGACGGAAGTGCAAGAGAGAGCCCACGAAGAAGTAGTCGAATGTATGGAACCAGCGGGATATACGAACAAGGAGATTCGAATATGGTTCCAGCAAATTCAAAGTAACAACCCAGACCAACCCATCTGGCAAACAGCGAACGGCTTCATCCGTTCACAACGCCACATGCATTAGCTGCATTATGTCGGTGTTTTCGGCCGAAAAAGGCAGCAGGCAAACAAATGGCAGACGCAAAGAGCCGAACGTGTTGAAGCAGAGGTTAAAAGACCAAAATTGACTAGTCGGAGGCAACTTTCTCCACCTCTCAATCAAAACCGCTCACCTCAGCATCGGCAGCCAAAAAATCGATACGTGAGCGCATCTTTCACAATAGCAGTCTTCCAAAACCGGCGAAGATTGTAAAAAACAAAAAGCCGCGCTACTGCACTATTTTAACTACTCGAGGATCCCGACGAGTGCGAGATATCTGTCCCCTACCTGAAGAACCGGCCGTGCAACTGCAACGTATGATCCAAAACGAACACGTACGAGGTGATCAGGCGACTCGAGCCAATTATGAGGCTCCGTACCCGTCCGGATCGGCTCGAAACAAACGCCCAACTCACGCCGACTACGAAACGCCGGCTTCACGACGAACCACGCCAGGAAGTCAGTTAGAAAGGCTGTGGGAGACCTTAACCGGCCGGAGACGTCAGCAAGAGCGCTGCCGATATTTTCAAGAGAGGAAAAAGACCGTCGAGCAGAGAAGACACTCTCCAATTTACTTTGACAAGCCTACTTCCCGTAACCAAACAGCGCCCAGAATTACGATAACAAAGCTCCCTGACTGTTGCGATGTCTTGAACGATTGCTGCCGTCAGAAGAAATCCGCCAGCACGAGGCTATACATGCAAGCCGACTTGCTCGAGGCAATCGCGAAGAGTCAGGCGGAAAGACCGCAGACTCCTCAAAGGAAATGCCCAATCGCAATCGCAAAAGAAGAACGGCAACGGGAACAGACACAGAGAACAGAACCTGTGGAAATACCACAGCCAGTTTCCCGTGTCCAACCCATGGCCGAACAAAGAACAACCCGAATCGCACTCACTCCGGGTATCGGCTTACGGGTACCCGCGCAGCTCAACCCAAACATGGTCGAGCTGACAAATATGTTCGCCAACACCACGCTCAAACAGGCACGTGAATCACTACTGGAAGTAGATCCACTACAATGCCACAGCATACAGACGGCAATTTCCGTCGTGCGCCAACTGGCTACAAATTTTACCGGGCAACTATTAAGAATGCATCTGGTGTTCGCGGGTCGCACCCGATTAGGATTAACTGACGTAATGGCTCAGTTACTTGCGCCCGCGACCTTCAAGAACTCTCGACAAGCATTGGCTGCTTGGAGGATCGTATAAGAGGAGGGATTTCAAATTCCCCTCTTTCTACAAGTTAATTGGCATTCCCTGGTTCCATTGTGCGCCAAGATGCGAGCTCAGCTAGTTGAGCAGGACCCCTATCCAGAGACGTCCTATCAGCCAGCCAGTACAACTTTTACGCAGATGAACATTTCACCGCCAAAGGCAACAACCAGCTTACCCAAATGAACTCATGGTGACAATGGCAATGCCCTCTCCCACCTCAAACATCAGATTCCAGATGCAGGATCGCACACCATATGTCCCAAAACAAAAGATGACATCACTACCACTTTCCCCGATCGTAGAACTTTCGGATGATGAGAAACCACCTCCGCCACCCCCGGCTCCGAAAATGCCAATCCTAAAAAGAACGCCCCGGATTTTCCCCGCGCTGACCCGCGATTACCCCGGCTTAGCGATGTCAGAGCAAACACGCGCAACGATGCTCACCCTAGCCAATCGCGGTAGATCTTTCTACCAATGGCTAGAGAAAGCTATTGAGGCCAGACCAAGCACCAACTTTATCCTGCATCAATGGCTACTACGGGCCCACATTGCCCCGGCCACGATCGCTGAAGCCAGGCGTATTCACCATACCAATCAGGGAATGGCCAGTTTCCTACCCTGTATTTGGGCACACCAGCGAACCCGAGCTGCGTATGAACCAACGGGGGAACACGCTCAGTTTTTCCTAAGCGAGTATGAAGACCCTGCCAATACGGGATCCAGGCTGGTCGGAAATAGTGTGATGGCGACTCCACTACCGACTTCCGCCAGCAGTTATGCCGCATCACTTTCAGAGAAGAAAGCTGCTCCCTCGAAGTAAAAATCGCGAGGAAAAAGAAGACCATCAGCATTCTCGCTAAGGAGGGGACGTGTTGTAACCCTGGAGCACTTTCTTTGGGGTTTCACACAATCATACAAAAACATAAATATAAATAGTATATTATCTTGTAGATAATTGTTTGAATAAATGTGTCTAATTGGTTATGAAAAAGAAGTGTATTTTATTTGGATAAAATATTCAAAATGTAGTTATAGATAAGAAAATTACACCTGTTGTTAATCCGCTTGCCCCTCCCTCTCTGTCACATTCCAACAGAAGGGGAGATATCAAGGGTGTAGGGATTAAAAGTCATCTGACCCAGATCCTTCAATCAAGAAGGAATATGCAAATCTGTTATCAGTCATGTGACCAGCCCTATATAAAGGGCAACAACAGGAAGTACAAGGACTTACAACACAACATTCAATACTACAGCATCAACTACCTCACCATGATCAGGCCGTAAGATTCCATTGGACAATGGATTGACCGAGGACAGATGCCCATCGATATTGGTAAGCATTGCCCTTTGAATTTCACTAAAATGTGGTAATATCCACAATCAGATGATTATTCAAATGAAAGACAGTCGATTGCACAACTACATCCAGCAAACTGGATTGAAATCAGGCGCCTTGCGGTACCCTGGCCGTACCGTGTAAATTGGACAATAGTTAACAGTGGTACTTTGTTGCGTTCAGTTTTTCGAGCAAAAACTTAGACCATTTACCGAAAGGGTAAGCCCGCTTGAAATCTTTGCAAAGCATGTACACGCGGATTTGCTATGTTAGTCTCTGACGAGGTTGTCGGGTAGTCAGACGCATTGCCTTTGTGTCTGATTGCAGTACGGGACAATTATTGCGCCACTCTTTTGTGAATCTGAAGGCCGCCGCTTTGTACAAAGGATAGTAACTCAGTTATTCGGGGTACAAGGAATTGTCAAGCTAACAGTTATTTCGTTAGGCCTTGCGTTCGACTCCTGTTTCACTCTGCAAGATCCAATATAGCCAGAAAGCACTACTAGATAAAAAGGACTCCGTGAGTGTGATATCGGTTGTGGAACAACTGCCAAATCCGTTGACTAGTCTTCAACCAACGCGCACGGACAGTGTTGGAAATCAAGCCGGTTATTCGGAGTCGATTTCCAGCCACCATAATTTATTCGATCATTCTCCCGTGCAATACTCAACGTCTTGACTAAATAGACAAACAGACCATTGAGAGTAGGAATAACAGCAGACAAACATCTCATCGTATCCACATCAAAACGGACTCGAGACCTCTAAAAGAATACAATCATATCTTGTACAACGTTGAACTAATAAAGATATTTAAACTTAAACTAGTATACATATTTATTCCCCATCATCAAAAAATATCACAGGTAAGTATCGTGAGAACAAAGCCGGATCATGACACTTGTTATTTTATAGTTGTGTGAAACTACTTGCGCATCTACAGAAACCTTCAGTAAAACACTGCTGTCTATTCGTAAAGTAGAAATCTCTATGGTAGAAATCTCTACTTTATCTAATAGCGAAATATGCCAGTGCACCTATGAGTATTATTTAGCTACCAAACAGGTTTTGAGGGAGGAGATCAGATCCAGTATACACTTGTGACAGTTCGAGTCATAGCGATGATTAAAGTCGACACCAGATGGCGCATTTGCATCTAAAAGGTTTCTTATAAATGAAGATTCCATAAGAACATAGTTCTATAGTAAATATTGAACAGAATAATTTTTAAAGAAATAAAACCCTCGCCTGATAGATTTATTTAATATCTTTATTTTGTTAGTTGCACTAATTTAATAGAATCAAGTGCAATGACGTAAAATCACTAACACACCTGTTAGGAATTAGCCACCCTTCTTGAAAGCCGGATTACTCGGACATAAATATGTTCTGTGTATTCACTTTCAGTTACCCCCTATGGGCAAAAGTGACCCAGGCATCCAGTTCCTGTGGCCTGTGTATCCAGTTCCTGCAGCGCTTGATTGGAAGGATTCCCAGAGCCATGTTTCGATTGAAACATGAGATAATCTTCACACTGTCACCAGTATATAAGCATATTTTCAACCGGAAATCAATGCCTTAAACGCTTACCCAGAACTCAGAACTATATGTAAATATACGTTGTACTATCTAACAAATAGGTACAGTTTCCCTCCGGTGATGGAGATGCGGGCCTTTTCCTGAGGCCCTTGCTGACAAGTTGATGCCGCTCCTCTTGAACGATGCCGCTATGTGTACTGTTTATTTTCGATGCTACATGGTGCGGTATGTGTGGTAAAGCTGCTATGCGTATTTCCAATTCTGTGTAGACGCACGATGGAGAGATAAGCGTAGTGAAGAAATTTAGTTTTTCACATGCAACTTGTGACAATGTTGACCTGGGGTGGATATTTCAGAAAAAATAACATTTCAGGGGGGTTAAGTTCACAAGACCAAAATCTCAACTGACCATTAACCAAAAACTAAGATATCGGGCTTGCGCAAGTGTAACAGAGATAAATAAATATTGACAACATATTTGACCAAAACATATACACTATTTATTGATTGAAGGGGAAGAATTCCAACATGAATTATCCCCGGCAATAAAATTAGCACTTATACAATGACTAACTAGGGCTACAATAAATGTTGCATGATAGAACTTCCCGTCTGATAATATTTTACTGAACTTATTCACATAAAAGATTTACACTGATAGGCAATGTTACAGATAAATAGTTGATACACGTCACATGACATATTCGCAGATCAACATCGTCACACACTTTATTATTCTTATGACATCAATCCATAAAATTGAAATACATATTATCATCATAAACAAATGTAAAGTGCAGAAACGTTAGTATGATTATGATTAAATAATACATTTTGTAATTTCAATTTGTTTATGCTTGGTTTTATTCACGCTATTGAAAAAATGACTGATTGACAAAGAATTCTCATTAGTTTGTTTAACTTGTACATGTTTAGATCAATTTGTTAGTATATAAGAGTATTTACCAATAAAAAATCAGAGAAATGACTATGAAGAGTTCAAGCGGGTACGTTTGCACCCTGTTGGCTGGTTCCAGGGGTCGGCCTCGGACCCCAAACGACTAATGAACAAATTAAATAATTTATTAAATGAACCGATTTTTGCTTTTTCAATCTTTTTTATTTAAACCGTTTGTGTATTTATGGCGGCAATTTTGTGGTAAAATGACAATAAAATTTTTCATTAATCCAGTACATTTTGCTATTGTGGGATACAGACAGTTTTGCAGTGTTGCAATTTTGTATTTGTCATCTGCTCCACCAATTTCATTCATAATTACGTATGTACAAGAAAGTGAATATACAAAATCCCCAAAAGAAATAATTATCTAAAAGATAGTTTTTGCAATTTTGACGAGCGAGTTTAAGGCTTGTCAACCACAAACTCTAAGCTCGATCTCAGTGGCCAACTTGAATTATCATCAATATGCTGCAGCATCCATGATCACATCAGCTGGTAAACTCCAGAAACGACTCTGGTGTACTTTGTGAAACTTGTGAGTACTAACACGCAACTAATTGCACATTATTTTAAAAAAATATATTCGTTTTATTACATTAATTGTACAGTAGTCTTTTTTTTTGCATCTCATTTTCAATTGGTAAGGTACAACTAAAACCCAATATGGCGTACAATGCAAAATTGAAAAAACATGCCATTGTTTTTGGAAGCTTGAAATAATAATTATTAATTTTGTTATTAATGCAAAATCACAGAATTGCAAACCCATTGGATGTTGCACTACTTAAAATGTGTGACGATATCAACCTGGGGTAGCTATTTCAGAAGAAATAATACAACATATTTGACCAAAACATGTACATTATTTATTGTCTAAAGGGGATAAATTCCAACATTAATTATCCCCGGCAATAGAATTAGCACTTTTCGTGATACGACTTTATTTACTTTAAACGTGGTACTTATCTGTGGTATTTTATATGAACGTTTGGTTTGGGAATAAATTGGATACTATTTGTTTAATGTTTACTGAAGATACTTTATTAATTCCGATTTATACAAAATTATCTTTGAGTTGTTTTCCTGGGATGGTCTCGGATCCGTTTTATGCGGATACAATGAGATGCTAACCTGGTCAGGGTTAGGCTTAATCTCAATGGTCTGCTTCCTTTGTTGTCTAGTGGGATTTTGCAATGTGATCGAAATCAATTAGTTTACAGTGGCTGGAAACCGACTCCAAATAACTGGCTAGGTTTCCAACGCTGTTCGTGCGTGTTGGGTTAAGACTAACCTCGTGTTGCAGTAGTTCCGCGGCAACTGAGACACTCACAAAACTCTTTATTTATAGTTTTTGCCTATTCACTATATTGAGTATTCTGGAGTGACGCAGAAGTCGAATGCAGAATCTAACAGACAAGCTGTTAGCTATACAGCTCCTAGAGCCACGAATAACCGAGTCTCTATCCTTCGAGTGAAACACACAGTTCCAAATCTATATGCAAAAGCACGTAGCGCGGGCTACTTTTCAGTCAATGCAATTGCACACGCAGGCAGTGTATGTGCAAAAGCTCAGCGCTTGCTTTGTAACGTTTGCAAGGAGATTTGTATTCGCGTGTATCACGAAGTGTAGAGGTTTAGATAAAGGAACCAGGCCAAAACTATAAAACAAACAGAGCACTTTAATCATATCCTGCCACA
>JAQFXT010001784.1:0-15198 GCA_034683725.1 Strigamia crassipes
ATCCGATTTTCTTGATTTCTGACAATCAAGTAAATCAGGATTTCGGAAATCGATTTTACTTTGAACGCACCTAATGTATTTTCACAACAAAACTGCAAACACAACTTTGGGACGAACCGAAAATAATGCGAGTGGTGGTCGGACACTACGCAACGACTTAAGACGCACTGCGTGACCATTGCAGTTTGCAATCCCCTTCGCGACTCTCTAGCAATAGGTTGAGCTGCGGTCCAATTATGGCCAATCGGACACGAAGACGTGGCCAGACCAGAAGTCGCGCGTATAGGGCCGGCGAACGTCCGAGGGACATCGGTCGGTCCGCGACCTTCACGTGGCTAAGATCCAAGTGGTCCGTTTCCATGTCCGTCAAAGACCCCGAGCAATGCGTGGCGTTTCCCGGTTCTGTTTTTCCGCTTTGAGGGCCACAGAGCATCCTGTCTGTGTTTGCCACGTCTCACTAGGCATGGCGCGGTAGAAATCAACTCGAACTCACTGGTCATGCTGTTCTCGAGCGCGTGACCAGCGATCGGAAACCTAGGATTGGGTTGGGAGGACCCCGCGCAAAGAAAATAACACACCCATTAATAAAGTGTTTAATCATTTAAATAGTGCGTCTTTGTGTGGTTTATTTCATTCTATCGTGCGTGCTGCGACCAGCGTACCGTGGCTGTCCCCTCGAACACATGGCGTCTGTAGCTGAACACTCACAACTGGATTTAGTTGAGTCGTGCTGATACGGAACAACCTAAACCATCACGTTAAGGTTTCGAAGGATGGTAGAACCATCACTTCTGGTGGTTCTAATCAAAAATCCAGTCAATTGTCACTAGTCTATATGCTTCTGTTTTGGTTTCACAATATTTGTCTATATTTGTATTTTATTTCATTAACAGTTTGTTGCTGTTTGTTGTAGGACAATATTACTTGGAGTCAGATAAACAAGAGTGAAATTATGTCTCGCGGTAGAAGGTAATCAGCAAACAAGATGGGAGTGGTGTCTGGTGATGTAGGGAAGTAATCAAAACAAATAATGATACGATGTTTGTCAACTAAGACTTTGTGCGATGTCACTTCTTAGTATTGATTGCAAGTTTGAAATGTTATCAGTAGGTGGCGCCAGGTGATGACAGTACAGCAGAATAATAATGAGTAGAATAATCACAGATAATCTGTGGAGTAATAAAGAAAATGATTTTTATTGTTTTAAACTTTATAAAAAGTCTTTATAATAAAGTAATGGAATTTGATCAATTTATTAGGGCTTATTTATGTACGTTTATAATACTTAAGACTTCTGAAGCCTTTGAAACAGTTGGCAGGTGTAGCGGTGTGGGTACTTCGATTTGGACTACTCGACATCAGGCTTACTGATCGGCGAGTTGAACCCACTAGTAATGTCCTGCCTTTTGCTCTCATAAACAAAGACTCGCGATCCTTTTTTCAACTTCCACGAAAGAAATCATCATTTAAAACCCGAATTTCATTGTTTTTGAGAGTTTTTTGTGAAGACAAGTCGTACACGAGTTCGATTCCGCAAAAATCTAAGAAATATTTTTTTACTTTTCTTTTTGGAACGATTAAACCGATTCATTTTCTAAATCACTTTTTGGGTTGGTTTTGGTGTTTTTCGTTGTTTTTAATCGATTAAATTATTTAGTTTCAAGCTATGTTAACGCAGTGCTTCACTAAACTGTTTCCGGTAAACTTCTTCCGCAAATAAATACAGTAGTAAACGCAGATTGTGTTCACAAATCTTGAGTAAACATGAACAAATTCATTAAACACAAATTTGGGTTTTGCAATATTTTATGTTTTGCTTTGGTTTTTTGCATTGTAATTTAAAAACTACCGATGCAATTTGAAAAATATCAATTCAATGTTGTAGAGCATCATTCGTTTAATCAGAAAATACTAAAATCAATAAAATATTTCCTATAAAATTATTTTAAAAAAACAAAACAAAAATGCATTTAAAATTATTCAAAGGTTGCATTTTGCATATATTTATCCATGAAAATTGTTAAAATGCTATATTTGAGCACATATTTACACAAAATATAATTTGCTTGCATTTTGCATATATTTATCCATGAAAATTGTTAAAATGCTATATTTGTGCACATATTTACACAAAATTTAATTTGCTTGCATTTTGCATATATTTATCCATGAAAATTGTTAAAATGCTATATTTGTGCACATATTTACACAAAATTTAATTTGCATTTTCAAACAATTCATGTATTCACACAGACGTGTTTTGTTTTTACACTTATTTTACACAGAAACACACATTGCATAAAAAGACTTGAAATATTACAGTTTTACACCAAAAAATTGTTTAAATTTACCTCGTAAAGAATAGCCTATTTCTGCACTGTTGCCTGTGGAAAAAGCAATAACTAAATAACTTCTCCGTATCGAGTGCAATTTTTAAATATTGTTAAGAGGTGGCGCCAGTTGATGGTGGTCCAGTAGAACAATAATGATTAACGACTAGAAAAATAAGAAATATAATTTTTATAATTTTAATATGTTGTTAAAAGTGTTTTTAATAAAATTATGGGATTTTATACAAAATACAGATAGTAAAGTTTATATTTTATATACATTTTTCAGATATTTAAACTCTTTGAAGTCATTAAGTCAGTTGGCAGGTGTAGCGGTGTGGGTACTTCGAACTGGAATTCTCACTCTCAGTCTACCTGGGTAGCACCCACTAGTGATGTCCTGCCTTTTTGCTTTCATAAACAATATTTATTCTTCTTTTGAGTTTTATTCAACTTTTATGCGAAAAAATATCATATCAAACACAAATTTTATTGTTTCTGAGAGATTTTTGTGGAGACAAATCATACACGAGTTCGACCCCCGCATTCATCTACAAACTTTTTTTTTTTTTTTTTTTTTTTGAAGAAATGAAATTACAACGGTTTTAAAATTCAATTTTTGTTTGTTTTTGGTATTTTGCAATGTTTTGAATTCATGAAACTAGTGTTCTTAATAACTAACAGCAACACTAGATGTCGCTATTACATTTGTGTTATTTGGTTACCACAACAAAA
Source organism: Strigamia crassipes (assembly GCA_034683725.1). NCBI lineage: Eukaryota > Metazoa > Arthropoda > Chilopoda > Geophilomorpha > Linotaeniidae > Strigamia > Strigamia crassipes. The sequence goes on from JAQFXT010001784.1 coordinate 3,066, forward strand.
GCTGCAGCCCATCCAAAATAGCAAACTACTCTAATTAGAGCAGGAACAACAAGCGGACACCGATTCCCTTCTGGACTTGACATTAGAAGAGATAATCGAATCCTCCTCATGTTGCTGGCGACAAAGTCGCCACTTGGAATGAATTTTTTTAACAATTTTAACGGTGTCTCCCACAGGCACTGTTGAATACACTGTCCGGTCCAAAGTAAAAGGTTCCTCCACCTCAGCAAAGACCCTCTCATAATAATCATAAATATTAAACAGCTTTGTAGTCTCAATAGAGTCCAACAACATCGCCAAAAAAAGTTGCCAACGTGGAATATAATATGCTTTCATCAAGCCCGACCATTGCTTCGCCGCATAGTCTCTAATATTACCTCGTGGACCCCACAATGTCACTTGATTCCGTGCATTGTACTCAAAAGCTTCTTTATCCTCTTTGCTTAATCCGCTCTCTTTTGCATCGCGCAACCAACAGCCCAATAGAAAATGTTTATCCGACGCCAATAGTTCTTCCATAGCATTAAGAATCTCGATTATCTTGTTTCCGGCAAAGAGAACGCTTTTCTTGTTTTTAACTTTGAAAGAATCAACCAGCTGCTGGTAAAACTGATTGGACATAGTCTGCAACACTTCTCGCGTAACGTCCACCAAGTCATATCTGTAGGTTTCACTGCCGTTCAAGTTGTCGCTGAGTTCCAGTAGGTTGTCCCACGCGCTAAGTAGGTCTTCCAGATGATACCATATTGCTGGAGTGAGTCTTAAAGAAGGTCTTTTAACCACCACATAGTTCCCAAATTGTCGGTGGCCATCGGTGCAATTGAAGACACTCTTCTGGAGGCTGATCCAAGCGGTGCCGATTCTCGGGTCTTTGGAGCCGTAGCGGCGGGAGCCATAATAAGAAAACCACTGTTGAAGGTCCACCGATTCGTTCCTCCAAGACATTTCATTCATCAATTCATACATGACATCATTCTGGTTTATTCCTTCCATGGTTAAACCAAGTCCCACCATGGTGGAATTGGGGTAAGCGCGCGCCTGGAACGGAAAGTTGTTGACGTTGTCTACCGCGCCGTACATGCCGAGGACTCCGCCAAAGTTGTGCAACATGCACCAGATGAAAGGCTGGCCATAGAAGGAGTCCAGCTTGGCATACCAGGGATTGAGTTCCGCTTGAAGGTCTAGGACAATCATTTTCCCTATTGGAACTGAAGTTAAAAAAGCCTCGGCCCTCTTCGGTAACCAGAAGGTACTATTGAAAAACCAACCTTGCATCAGCCAGACAGCTTTTGGATCCACGGATGTCATTGCGGAAAAAGTGGCATTGCCGACACGCTGAAGATAATCCAGGTCTCCTGACCGTGGATCCATTTCATTGAAGACATCACAATTGTAGATGTGGTTGGTGCCAAATTCTTTGATCAGTTCGCTGATAAAAGTGTTGCCTATTTGTTGGAAAAGAGGCTCTTCAGGACTTAGCAGGAAAGTGCCGTTGAATGTAAACCAAGACAGTTCTGTTACTGCGGCGTGAGGATAAAGCTGTTTAATGGCCCAGGGAACGTGGCCAGAAAAAGCCGGCAGAACGGGCACCATCCCAAACGAACGCATTCGTGTGAGGATCTGATGCTGAAGATGCAATTGCTGGTTTTGCCAAGAAGCCGGCAATGGGCCAGCCCATTTGTCCAAGTTGCCCATGCGCTGCCAGGCAAGAAAAGCCGGACCAGAATAAAAATCATCCAGGTTTTCCAACGTAAAATTGAATTTCTGGTAGACCCGTGTCCAGATGGCCTCTTGTCCGGTGAAAGCTAAAGGCAGATTTATCCCATTGAGAGCCATCCAGTCAATTTCTTGCTCCCATCTTGTCCATCCCCACCAAACAGACGAGTAGCTCACGGTGCAAACATTTTGGTAGTAGCGAAACCGGTCGTTAGTGGTGACCTGAAAATCATATTTAAGCCACATAAGTACAGAACCAATCTGACCAAACCATGCCTTAATTTTATGTTAAGAGCCCCAGACAAAATAATATGGGGCCCCAAACAAAGCAATAAAGAATTAAGCAAAAGGATGCAAAACCAAACAAAATAATGTGTGCCAAAACAAAAAGATAAAAGATGACTCAAAATAATTGGTAATCCTAAACAGTTATCCCAAACAAAGAGACCCCAAACAAAGTGACTCTGTGGTGTTTTGACATCACTGGAAAAGCCATCTTTGCTGCATTGTTTGCCCAATAAATGCAGCTAAAGAATTGGCTGCATTTTTGTGAGAATGCAGCCAACTAGAAACAATAAAGCTCCTATCTTTTCCCTCGTCAACAGTTGGCAAGAATAAATAAATGGTCAGCCATCTTGGCTGGAGTAAAAAGCAACGAGGTTTACCCGTCTCCTTTCCAATTCTGCCTTTTGGGTAGAAAACAAAAAAAAAACTCCAATCAAAGTGGTCCAAAACAAAGTGACCCCAAACAAAATAATAAAAGTTCCAAAAATGTTGGTTGGATTTGATTAATCTGGGTAATAAAGGAAGAGTTGGAGCCCCTAACCTGTGGGCTCCACTACAGTGCAGAAAAGCTGAGAGATAAGGTCATTTGATTTTCTTTAAAACCTTAATTACAATTACCTCAACCGGTGTTTCAATTTTCGGCAGCGGCGTTGGTAGGGCCAACTGAGAACCGGACCACGAGATGTGACAATTGGCCCAATACTTGAGATAATTCTGAATCCCCAACGATGCGGCCACACCGGTGTTGCCAGTCACCGCAATCTTTCGTCGTTGACCGTCGCTTTCCAGTCGATAAGTGTCGCGGTCAGTGGGGCCCAAGTTCGGATCGATGGTCACCTCGAATTCATCGGCTCTCACTTCCAGCAAACGGGTTAAAAGACCCCTGACGGCTGTTTCTTGATCGGTGGGGGTCGCTGTGGGTCTCAAAACATCCAAATGTGGCCAAGACATTGCGCAAAAATTAATCAACACAAAGAAACAAGGAAAGTACTGCGTACTTATCTCATTATCAAAGTGGGAGTGGTGTCTGGTGATATAGGCAATTAATCAAACATAACTGATATAATGTTTGTCAGGTAAAACTTGGTGCAATGTCATTTTTCAGTCAAGGTAGAGAGACAATAAGGTAGCGTCCTCCCGCGGTAATTCGTTATCCAAGTCTGCTGCCAATGGGGAGTAATGACGTCACAAACCTCTCCGGCTGCAGATGACGCTACAATGGAAGTTACAAAAATGCCTCATTGTGCTGTTTATTGTTGTAAAAATTCAAATAGATACTACAAAACCAATTCAATTTTATCTTTTGTTTATTCAATAAGCTATAACCTAAAGAGTTTAATTTAAAATTTTTTAATTTTTTTAAAATTGTTTTTTTTTCTCTTAAATTTGCATAAAACCAACTCAAGTTACATGTTTGTCCTGAAATCCTTTTATTTACTTGTTTAGAAGTGTGAAACTGTAGAAATCTTCTATTGTCGCGATCAATCTCTGTTACAAACAGAAGTTTATGACTTTTTTTGTGCAGCCAATAGCAGCAATCTGCGGGAGGGCGCTACCTTACGGTCTCTCTACCTTGTTTCTCAGGATTGATTGCATGTTGGTAATGTTGTCAATAGGTAAAGCCAGGTGATGGTGGTGCAATCGAATAATAATGAGTGGATTAATAAAGAAAATGATTTTCATTGTTTCAATATTTTATTCAAAGTCTTTGTATCAATTAATGGCTTTTTATCAATTAATAGAGACAGTACAGTTTAAAGCTTGTACATATTTCTATAAAATTTAAGCTTTTTAAAGCTCTTGAATAAGTTGGCAGGCGTAGCCGTGTGGGTACTTCGAATTGGCTCTCTCAATCTCAGGTTAACTGGGTAGAACCCACTAGCAATGTTCTGTCTTTTTGCTCTCGAAAAGAATATTCATACTTTTTTGGTTTGTTTATCAAGAAGCATGTGAAAAATCATCATTTCAAACACAAAATTTATTGGTTTTGAGAGATTTTTGTGAAGACAAATCGGACATCGAGTTCGATTCCGCAAACATCTAAGAATTATTTTTCTTTTTCTTTTTACTTAAATTTAATTAATGTATTTTTAAAATCATTTTTTGTTTGTTTTTGTGTGTTTCCCATTGTTTTTAATTAATAAAAATTTACCCATTCAAACGTGAAGATTTGAATTGTTAGAAATTTTGTTATTAGATGTTGCTAGGTAACATTACGGACCAAACTGTGTAATCATTACTAATATTTGATCCCATTCATGGTCGTTTCTCCAATTTTCTATCGGTAAATTCTCTCATAAAATACACCTCACGCTTGAGTAATTGTTAAATTTAGGTCATCACTCATCTTTTTGTCAGATAAGTTCACTCGTGATCTTATCAGACAAAAAGATTTGTGCGGACCTAATTATTTGACAATTACTCGGCATGCTTGGTATATTACTACTAAGAATTTCCAACTCGCTAATAAATTTAGACAAGTTTTATGACTACCATTTGTACTTCCCTGAACTACTAGAAATAGCACCGGAACCAGAAGTGACAATTTCTAGGGAAGTACCACCTTTGAATTTTTTTTACTAAAGGCTTAAAATAATAGAAGTCAAAAGACTACATTGGAATATACACATTTTATTGATTAATTAAATGAGATGGATAAGAATGTTTAAACAAATTAATTTGATGCGCTTTTCTAACTCTGATCAAAATATTGAAATCTTGTCGGTGTCGCCACTTCGAATGAATTTCTTTAACAATTTCAATAGTATCACCGACAGGTACCGTTGGATACACAGTCCGGTCCAAAGTGAACGGTTCCTCTACTTCAGCAAATACCCTCGCGTAATAAGCATTAATCTTAAACGGCTTTTTAGTTTCAATAGAGTCCAACAACATTGACAAGAAAAGTTGCCAACGTGGATTATAATACGCTTTCATCAAGCCGGACCATTGCTTCGCCGCATAGTCCCTAATATTACCTTGTGGTCCCCATAATGTCACCTGATTTCGGGCATTGTACTCAAAAGCCTCTTTATCCTCTTCGCTTACTCCATTGTCTTTTGCATCTTGCAGCCAACGACCCAATAGAAAATGTTCATCCGACGCCAATAGCTCCTCCATAGTATCAAGAATCTCGACTATCTTGTTTCCGGCAAACAGAACGCTACTCTTGTTTTTAGCTTTGAAAGAATCAACCAACTGCTGGTAAAACTGGTTAGACAAAGTCTGCAATACTTCTCGCGTAACGTCCACCAAGTCGTACCTGTAGGTTTCACTACCGTTCAAGTTGTCGCTGAGTCCCAGTAAGTCATCCCAAGCGTTAAGCAGGTCTTCCGCGCGGTACCATATTGCCGGTACGAGCCTCAAAGAAGGCCTTTTAACCACCACATAGGCACCGTGTTGTTTGTGGCCATCGGTACAATTGAAGACACTCTTCAGCAGGCTGGTCCAAGCGGTGCCGATTCTCGGGTCTTTGGAGCCGTAGCGGCGGTAGCCATAATGGGAAAACCACCGTTGAAGGTCCACCGATTCGTTCCTCCAAGACATTTCGTTCATCAATTCATACATGACATCGTTCTGGTTAATTCCTTCCATGGTTAAACCAAGTCCCACCATGGTGGAATTGGGGTAAGTGCGCGCTTGGAACGGAAAGTCGTTGACGTTGTCTACCGCGCCGTACATGCCGAGGACTCCGCCAAAGTTGTGCAGCATGCACCAGATGAACGGCTGGCCATAGAAGGAGTCCAGCTTGGCATACCAGGGATTGAGTTCCGCTTGAAGGTCTAGGACAATCATTTTCCCTATTGGGACCGAAGTCAAAAAAGCCTCGGCCCGCTTCGGTAACCAGAAGACACTGTTGAAAAGCCAACCCTGCATCAGCCAGACGGCTTTTGGATCTACAGAAGTCATCGCGGAGAAAGTGGCATTGCCAACACGTCGAAGGTAATCTAGGTCTCCCGACTGCGGATCCATTTCATTGAAGATGTCGCAATTGTAGATGTGGTCGGTGCCGAATTCTTCGATCAATTCGCTGATAAAAGTATTGCCGATTTGTTGGAAAAGCAACTCTTCGGGACTCAACAGGAAAGTGCCATTGAATTTACCCCAAGACAATTCTGCGACCGTGGCGTTGGGATAGAGCCGTTTAACGGCTTTTGGAACATGGCCGGAGAAAGCCGGCAGGACGGGTACCATGCCGAAAGAACGCATCCGAGTCAAGATCTGATGCTGAAGATGCAATTGCTGGTCTTGCCAAGAAGCCGGCAATGGGCCGGCCCATTTGTCCAGGTTGCCCATGCGTTGCCAGGCGAGAAAAGCCGGGCCGGAGAAAAAGTCGTCGAGATCTTCCAACGTGAAATTGAATTTCTGGTAGACCCTTGTCCAGATGGCTTCTTGTCCGGTGAAAGCTAAAGGCAGATTTATTCCATTTAGAGCCATCCAGTCGATTTCCTGCTCCCATCTTGTCCATCCCCACCAAACAGAAGAGTAGCTCACGGTGCAAACATTTTGGTAATAGCGAAACCGGTCGTTTGTGGTGACCTGAAAAGATATAAAAGCAAAGGACCAAACCATGTCTTAAATTCATGACAACAAAACAATATGTGGTTCACACAAAGCAATAAAAAGCTCCAAAGAAAATAATGGAGGGGCCAAAGAAAATAATGGAGGGGCAAAGAAAATAATGAAGAGGGCAAAGAAAATAATGGAGGGGCTAAGAAAATAATGGAGGGGCCAAAGAAAATAATGGAGGAGCCAAACAAAATAATGGAGGGGCCAAACAAAATAAAAATGACCCCAAACAAAGTGACCCAAACAAAATAATGGAGGGGCCAAACAAAATAATAAAAACCCCAAAAAAATAAAAATGACCCCAAACAAAGTGCCCCAAACAAAATTATAGTGACCCCAAACAAAGTGCCCCAAACAAAATTATAGTGACCTCGAACAAAGGAACCCCGAACAAAGTTAGGGGCTTGAACAAAATAAGGGCCCCAAAAATGTTGGTTGGATTTGTTTAATCCGAACAATAAAAGAATAGGTGGAGCCCCCAACGTGTGGGCCCCACTACAGCGCAGTAAAACTGAGAGTTAACGTTATTCGATCCTCTTTAAAACCTTAATTACAATCACCTGAACCGGTGTATCAATTTTCGGCAGCGGCGTTGGTAAGTCCAACTGAGAACCGGACCACGAGATGTGACAACCGGTCCAATACTTGAGATAATTCTGAATCCCCAACGACGCGGCCACACCGGTGTTTCCAGTCACCGCAATCTTTCGTCGTTGACCGTCGCTTTCCAGTCGATAAGTGTCGCGGTCAGTGGGGCCCAAGTTCGGATCGATGGTCACCTCGAATTCATCGGCTCTCTCTCCCAGCAAACGGGTTAAAAGACCCCTGACGGCTGTTTCTTGACCGGTGGGGGTCTCTGTGGGTCTCAAAACATCCAAATGTGGCCAAGGAGTTGCGCGAGAATTAGTCAGGAGGAAAGAAACGAGAAAAGTTAAGAGAACGCGAGAGTGCATGTCGATTGGAGTGGAATGAAGTGTGTCAAGTGGAATGTTTTTCCCACCGTTGAACCCGGGTCCGTGGAATAGACTGGTCGATAAAATGGTGATAAGCGTGGCGTGCGTTATCGTGTTTTAATAAGTGATACGGTGATTGCGCGATACCTGGTTCAAATTAAAATGTTTTGCTCGTTTATTGCGATGTTAATCGTTTTTCGCCACTTTTCTATTGTTTATTTCAGCTTTTTTTGTTTATTTGGATTTTAGTTTAGTGTTTTTTTTTAGTTTATTTGAATTTTATTTTATTTTATTTTATTTTTTAGTTTATATGAATTTTATTTTAGTTTTTCTTGTTTATTTGGATTTTATTTTAGTTGTTCTTGTTTATTTGGATTTAATTTTATTTATTTTTGTTTATTTGGATTTTATTTTTTTTTTGTTTTTCGCTTTTACTCCACTTTCGTTTGTTTATTTCGCTTTTATTCACCATTTCACTTGTTTATTTCGTTTTTATTCACCATTTCACTTGTTTATTTCGTTTTTATTCACCATTTCACTTGTTTATTTCGTTTTTATTCACCATTTCACTTGTTTATTTCGTTTTTACTCAACTTTCTCTTGTTTATTTCGCTTTTACTCAACTTTCACTCGTTTATTTCGCTTTTACTCAACTTTCACTCGTTTATTTCGCTTTTACTCAACTTTCTCTCGTTAATTTCGTTTTCACTCAACTTTCTCTCGTTTATTTCGCTTTTACTCAACTTTCACCCGTTTCACTCGTTTATTTCGCTTTTACTCAACTTTCACTCGTTTATTTCGCTTTTACTCAACTTTCACTCGTTTATTTCGCTTTTACTCAACTTTCACTCGTTTATTTCGCTTTTACTCAACTTTCACTCGTTTATTTCGCTTTTACTCAACTTTCTCTCGTTTATTTCGTTTTCACTCAACTTTCTCTCGTTTATTTCGCTTTTACTCAACTTTCACTCGTTTATTTCGCTTTTATTCACCGTTTCACTCGTTTATTTCGCTTTTATTCACCGTTTCACTCGTTTATATACCTTTTTAAAGGATTCTTTCCCAGTACTCTCAAATTTTCTTCATTTATTACCTCGTTCATTTTGCTTTTACCAATTTTAACCAAAACTTGCTCAACCCACTTTTCTCATCACACTTCCCCCAAACTAAATAATCCAAACACTAAATCCACAAGTTCAAAAAAATTTATTTCGAGGCAGGGCATATAAAAACAAAATGTTTACAAGTGTAATCATATTTACAAAAAAAAAAAAAAAAAAATGGCATAAAAAAATTACATTTCATCCTGACAAAATGCTACTTAGATACATTACTTAAATTCATTTAAAAAACAAACGCAATAAATGCAAAAATCGAGGAATGCCGAAACAAAACAGCGCGTACGAGATTACCATTATCATTTATCACATTATTTGATCAATATTTCGTGATGGAGAATAGAGACAGACGGCACAACATCAACATCGACATCATCACTTTTCTCTTTGTTTTAAAAAATCATTATTATTGAGTTTACCATTGAAATAGAAAAATGAAAACAAAATGGAAACAAAAACAAAAACATGAGTTACATCCCTCCCGCGTACACCGTTACACTACACTCAAAATGGCTGACAATTACGTACAAATTCAAATGATTTGACACCTGGACGGTCGTGTAAACTACGATGGATTTAAGAAAATATAAAAATTAGTCGACTAGGGATGCACCGAATTGGGGCCCACGCGGGGCCCCCAATTTAATTTGGTTTCCAGAGCGCGATGGGGCCCTGAATTTGTGACTGGCCCAAAAAGTCCCACGTCACTCACCGGTAATCCAAATTTCGACCCAAAGGGCCCTTCTGCGCGGGGCCCAAGAGGCCTCCAAACCCAATTTTTATGTAAAAATAATTCTATCTTTTTTAAAATGGGCCCCACTTTTCACCCTATTGTCCACTCGAGGCCCATTTTATGTTGGGCCCCATTACATCAATGAGGGCCTATTAGTTTCCAGAGTGCGGAAAGGCCCTAAATTAGCAAAAAGCCCCATCTCACCTAATGGTAATCCAAATTCCCACGCTGGGGCCCAAAAACCCGATTTTATGTAAAAATAATTTTTTTTTTTTTTAAATTTTTTTTTTCTGATGGGCCCCCATTGTACTTATCTCGCTAAACTTTAATTTGAGATGTAATAAGTAACTTTTATTCGTACGACCATCGGTGTAACTTGCGGTTAACGGTTAACGGCGATCCGGTGCATCCCGTCAGCCGGCCACTAATTTCCACAAAGTGATCACAGCTGGATGGGTTTGTATTCAATTTTAACTGTTGTCAATAAGCATTTGTTTTGAGCACACCAACTAGCTCTCGAAAAAGCACAGGACATTGGCACAATAGAAACACACGCACAAAAATGACCGGTAAAACTAAAAAATTAAATTAAAAAATTAAAAAATTAAAAAAACTAAATTAAAATCCGCATTTTGGTCCATTGTTAAATATATCTCCGTAGTATATCTACATAATTGCTACTTAAAAACTATTAAATTCAACCAGATTTCAACTAATTCAGGGTCAACAAACACTTTTTCAACAACTAAAAACGTACAAATTTAACATTGTTTTAAACATCAACTTAAATTGAGGAAGACTCGAGGATTACGTGAGAATGGGTTGGAATTTCATGGAATTATGTTGGTATTACGTTGGTATTACGTTGGTATTTATTTTGTTGTTGTTTATTTTCGACCGGGTGGGTTTGGAGCAGGAACGGCTTCTTTGTGGAAAAATAACTGGTTCCCGGTTGGTTCCCGGTTGGTCTCCGGGTCTTCAGTATTTTCTTAAGACTCTGGAATATGCGAGTAGCGGAAAAATGAAGTGAAATAAAATGGTGGATGCGACTAAAATGGATGGGGGATGTGTGGTCGATCGGAGCATGCAACTTGACATTCCGAATTATAAAACAAACACCAAAGTGTCAGCCATTGTTTTCAGGCATCCTAAATAAAATAAATAAAATAAATAAAATAATAATAATAATAATAATAAAAATAAAAATATATAAAATAAAATAAATAATAATAATTGCATTGATTTCTTGCGCAAAAAGTGAGTTTTTCGACAAAAAGATGCCGATTTAAGTGTGAAATGCAAATTATAGATAAAAATGATATTTTTACGTGCAAAAATGATATTTTAGACCAAAAACTCCAATTTTACATGCAAAATAATATTTTTAAACCAAAAATTTCATATTTTAGCACATAAATGTGTAGTCTTAGCATATACATTTTGCAGTTTTAGCATGTAATGCAATTTTTGCATATACATTTGCAGTTTTAGCAAATAAATTGCAGTTTTTATGCATACATACTGTTCTTGGACTAAATATTGCACAAAAATAGACCATTTCATGCGTGAATATATCATTTTTGCACTCAAATATACAGTTTTTGGTCTAAAAAAATTATTTCTGCAAATATTTGCGCGCAAAAATGATATTTTTAAACAAAAACTGCCCATTTATACCGAAAAATGACATTTTTACATTCAAAACTGTCTACACTTACGCACAAAAACGGCACATTTCTACACATAAACTCCAAAACCCAAAAATACTGAAATCGCCACTTACGGGCCGGGAAAATAATATGGCGGGGGCCGCTCGTAGTCCGGCGACCCCATATCCGAACCGCCGCTGTAATCCGGGGTCCAATTGGCGCTGGGCGCGGACGGCTTGTAGGCCTCCGCGGGATACGTGGGAGTCACGTCCACACGGCTGTATCGACTGCTCGCGTGGGACGACGGCTGCGGATAGGCCTCGCGACGAAAGCGCGCTGCGTCCTCCCCCGCACCGAGCATGTAGTCGGGCACGTAGCCATTTCTGTTGTCGTAGGTTTCGCTAGTCCGGAGTCTGCGTTTCTTGTGGGCACTAATTGGAGAAAAAAAAAATAATAATAATAATTTTAGAATAATGAATAAAAATGATTCGAGCGAGTTTGTTAAATGAATGGCAAAAGTGAGCGAGAAAAGCGAGATAGACTTACTAGGCTAAGGGAATATTGTCCCTGTAGCTTTCGTACATCGATTCCCTGAAAGAAGATCAAGTGTTTTAGCACGAAGAAAGAAACGGAAGATAATTAGATTAATGTACGAAGCAGTACGGCCAAAGCTTAGTTGTTGCCTATTTAGTGCATTCGAAGAGTTAGGTAAACGCGTATTTGATCATTTTGTGCTGAACACGAGGGTACCGCATCTAAAGGGACCCTTGGTGTACGTAAGAATGCATGTTTTTAGCCAGAAAAGCATTTTCTAGCCTAGAAATGTATTTTGTGTAATAATGCATTATTTGTCTATTTTGCCTAAAAATGCATTAATTTTCGTCTAAAATTGCATTGTTTTGTCTATTTTGCCTAAAATGCATTATTTTTCGTCTAAAATTTCATTGTTTTGTCTTTTTTGTCTAAATATTTTTTTTTGGGTCTACTTTGTCTATAAAATGCAATATTTTTGCCAAAAATGCAATATTTTTGTCCAAAAATGCAATATTTTTGTCCAAAAATGCAATATTTTTGTCCAAAAATGCAATATTTTTGTCCAAAAATGCAATA
>JAQFXT010001785.1:0-15197 GCA_034683725.1 Strigamia crassipes
GTATGTTTCAGGTTTTCGTAAAACCCAGCATAGCATTATGGGATATCACAGGTTTTGTTGTGAATAAATGTGAACCCGCGTTGGCTACCCTCTCGAGATCGACACACGTGCCCTGGCATCTAGTGGTGAAATGAGTAACTACATCTACAGTTATACAAATCTATTTGGTTTTTGCGACATTGTTGTCAGCAATTGTGTTTGATCATGGACGAATATGTAGGACATTCGTCCGAATTTACAAACTGAACAAAATTTACAGCGATTTCTGTAACTTGCAGTTGTCAATGATGACTTAACTGATCTTTGGAATTCTAAAGTTTCGTTGAAAAGGAAGAATTGATGGAAGACATAGTTATCAGTGGTATTTCGGGCCGGTTTCCGCAAGCTGACAATGTTTGGGCATTTCGGGATCATCTGCTCAATGGATACGACATGGTCAGTGAAAACGAATTAAGATGGCCGCTGGGTAAATGCTGAAAATTATTCTAACTAAAATTTCTCAATAAAATGAACAAAATGTTTAAAATAGGTTTGTGGGGGCTTCCAAAAAGAAGTGGAAATGTAAACAAATTGTCCAAGTTCGATGCGAGCTTTTTTGGCGTCCACGCCAAACAAGCGCACGCAATGGCGCCCGAATTGAGAATCCTTCTCGAAGTGACTTTCGAAGCCATCTTTGATGCTGGTTCCGATTTATTTATTTGTTATTTATTAATCCCAAAAAGACAAGTTTTTAAAAGAGATATTTTATAGGCATTAATCCCGAATCATTACGGGGATCGAACACCGGAGTATTTATTGCCGCGAGCACGGTTGACTCTGAAGACGCCATTGCTAATAATCCCGACGCCATTAATGGTTTCGAAGTGACCGGCTTTTATCGATGCATGCTGTCCAACAGAATTTCATTCACGTTCGATTTTAAAGGTGCGCAATGAGTATGACTTAATGAGAATAATGAGAATAATTTGTTCGTTAATTTAGGCCCCAGCGTGACGGTCGACACGGGTTATTCGTCCAGTTTGGCCGCTCTTCAACAAGCATTGTCGGTTATTAAAAGCGGTGCTTGCGACGCCTGCGTGGTCGGAGGAGCGAATTTGTGCCTAAATCCGATTGTCAGTTTGAAATTTCACCGACTCGGACTGTTATCGTCGGATGGAAAGTGCAGATCGTTCGATTCTGAAGGCACGATTAATTTGATTGTTATTATTATTTTAATTTTGTCTTACGAGTGAGAATTTTGATCAGGGCTCGGTTACGTACGCAGCGAAGCAGTTGTTGCCGTGTTTGTTCAGCGAAAGTCGCGCGCCAAACGGGTTTACGCGTCGATTTTGCATTGCAAATTGAATAACGACGGTTACAAAGAAGAGGGTAATTTAATAATGGAAATTAAAAGCGATGTAATGATAAACTTGTTTCAGGTCAAACGTATCCATCTGGAAAAATGCAGGAACAGCTTCTTCGAGAAACGTACAAAGAAGCAAACGTAAATCCAGCCGATGTTGCGTACGTTGAAGCCGATGGAACGGCAACGAGAGCTGGCGATTTGCAAGAAGTTGCCGCTATCAACAATGTATTTTGCAAGAATCGAGCTTCGGTCTTACTCATTGGATCGGTCAAATCCAACATGGGACATGCCGAAGCAGCTGCTGGTTTGTGCGCAATAATCAAGGTTATTGTTGCCGCTGAAACTGGAGTCTTACCATCGAATTTGCATTTTAAAAGTCCAATGGCAGCACTCAGAGACATGAAAATACAGGTAAGCTAACTCTACTTACTATATGAGTATCGGTATACGGGTGTCGGTATACGCTCGTGAAGTCCGCCCGGCAATAATGGCGATACGAGTAATATATAGGGAATACCGATTTACACACTCGCAGCTACCACTTGATTGGCTGGCTTTGTGCGATGTCGTGCGAAATTTTACCTGTTTTAGGCTTTTGCTTCAGTATGTATGGTGAAGCGGGTAACTAAGAGCGGAAAATTTTTAGCCCAATTTTGCTATCTGCTTGGCCAAATTTTACAGCTTTGTGGTCTACCCGCTTCAAAAAATTGCATGGTATTGCGCAATACCAGCTAATCAGCCATCAAGTGGTAGCCACGTGATCGCCATATGTTTTACCACGTTATAAATATTGACTTCAATTTTAACGGAAGTGTAACATGATCAGTCATTTTGTTTGTTTTGATTTGCGATGCCACTTGGCATATCTTAACTCAATTATTCATTTTTTGGTTAAGCGTAATTGCTGAAAGCAGATAATTGAAAGCTGATAATTTTACCCGTTAGCTAGTGTTAACTTGCAAGTTCCTCCCCCCAGTGTAATCGAAGAAGTCGGTTCATTTCATTGACGTAGGGTGGATATATAATTATGCAACACGTCTTTTCATGTAACGCATGAATTGATAAATATTGTAGTAAAAGTTCTGAAATTAAGAAGTCTAGTAACTAACAATTATTGATAGATACAACACTTGCAATTAGAGGGCGACTGGGATTCTGCATAAAATTTTTTACATGTGTAACGGAGGTCGGTTAGTTTCCTCGAAAAAAAAAATTTGAGGAAACGACTTTAGAGGGCCAAAAAATGTCGTTTCCTCGAATTTCGTACTTTTCGAGGAAACGACATAAAAAAAGGTCGTTTTCTCGAATTTCATACTTTTCGAGGATTCTAAATAAAAGTGGATGGCCACGACTGGACTGAAAGATATACCGGAATATAGTTTATTGTAAAAGGAGCTGTTGAATCTGATTTTCGAGAGGAGTATTAAGACAGTAGCGCTTCAATCTTCATGAAATGATTTCAGTCGATTACGGTCGTTACAATATGTACTCGAAACGTGTACTAAACGTACACAAAACGTTAAGTGCACTGAACGTGCACAAACCGTTATGTTGAAATAGTTCGTTTTCGACAAAAAAAAAAGTTTTTTCTTTGAAAATATTACTTCCCGAGTTGGGGTACGTTTCCTCGAAATTCGAGGAAACGTACCCCAACTCGCATGGAAAAGTTCGTTTCCTCGAATTCGTGGAAACGTACCCCACTACTACGTAAAAGTTTGTTTCCTCGAATTCGAGGAAACGACTTTCGAGGAAACGAACCGACTTGGTGTAACGGGCTCTGAGGCTAATGTTTGAGAATTGTTGTTTTACAAATTAGTTACACGTTTTTTTTTAGTTCTGGATTTCTATTTCTCATTCATTGTCTGTATTTGCACATTCCTTAACAGGAACAACCCAGTTCTAAAAATATTGAATTTTTAAAAT
Organism: Strigamia crassipes; assembly: GCA_034683725.1. Classification (NCBI taxonomy): domain Eukaryota; kingdom Metazoa; phylum Arthropoda; class Chilopoda; order Geophilomorpha; family Linotaeniidae; genus Strigamia; species Strigamia crassipes. Next base: position 3,269 of record JAQFXT010001785.1, read on the forward strand.
TCAATGTCACATCATTAGAACACGTTTAGAAGGTGGTTACATAGATTTTACGCCTGCTCCTAATTTCTGGCTTGAAAACACGAACGGCCCGAACCTAACCATGAGTTGAACTTAGATCCCTCGTTTGTCGGACAATTACTGTACTAATTGGCTTTGTCTTTGTACAAGTCGGTTTGGCTTGAAAATATAATGTGATACGGTGCTGATTCTGTTGGAGTCCCGGATAGCTTAATTGGTAGAGCACTCGTTTGGCAGACGAGGGATCTGGGATCAACTCCCAACTCTTGACTTCTCAGAGTTCGAGCCATTCGTTTTTTTCAAGCCAGAAATTAGGGGCAGGCATCAAGTCCATGTAATCACCTTTTAAAAATAACTGAAGGCCAACGTAGAGAGAATTTCAATACATGTATAACACCTTGGATTCTATTTGGAATTGAATGAAACATGTTTCAAACCATGAAAATGGAATGCAGGGGCACTACCCATATGGTTTAAAAAAATATTTTGCAACATATTTTTAGATTTGCCCAATTATTGCATTGCAAAATGTATTATAAAATGTATTCTCAAGTGTTTCATGAGACTAAATACATTGTAACACATTGAAATATAATTGCAATGTATTTTTGAGCCATATGGGTGCAATGTTCAGAAATTAAAAGAGACTAGTGTATTTGATGTATTTTCAAACTTTGTAACTCTGTAAAGTTTATAAGGTTTGGAAATGCATCAAATGCAGGGTGACCCAGAGAGATCCGATGATTTTGTAATTGTAATTAGGTAGTAACTAAAATCATTATATAGAGATTTGAATGCCATTTTTTGAGTGGGAAATTGTTTCACTCAGATGCTTTTCTGAGCGAGCCAGAGAGACTTGACTACAGTAGTGATTAGCGGGGCAATTCCAGAACGATGGTTATAGGCTATGAAAAGCAGATTGAAAATGAGTTTGCGATTTCAGTGATATTGTTTTTCACACATAAAAATGGCATTCAAATCTCTGCATAATGGTTTTAATTTCAAATAAAAATATTAATTAGTTACGGTTTAAATTACATTTACAAAATCATCAGGTCTCTCTGGGTCAATCTGTGTCTTCTTTTTTTGGGAAACAATGGGGAGGCAATTAATATTATACTTGTATGACATTTGCAGGTAGTTAGTGAGAATACAGGATGGAATGGTGGTTTGGTTGGCATAAGTTCCATAGGTTTTGGGGGTCTTAACGCCCATGTTATTTTACGTTGTTCTGGAAAGTCTAAAGAGATTCATTTGATTGACGAAATGCAGATTGTTTTGTCTGCTGGTCGAACTTTGCAAGCTGTAGATGCCATGTTACGCTTTATGCAAAACAAAAACAATAAGGATCTATGCAATGTGTGTCTTGATTTAATGGATAAACCATGTCGCAGTTTCTTAAATCGGGGCTTTACCATTCTAAACAGCGAGCACTCCATCACTCAACTTAAGGTTAGTAAACTTCATTTTGTCGTAGCTACCGTCTTCACTCGAAAATAAGACCACGCTGTTTTATTCGAATAAAGCACCACGGTGTTATATTTCAACCAAATCAATAAGCTTTACTTTTTGTTTGGAAAACATGGCCTTTATCCATAGCGAGATATGCAATTCGACTTTGTGCAACTTCACCTTAGCACATGCAGAATGTCTGAATCTGAAGTAAACACCATAGGGTTACATTCAAATACCATAAAAAATCCGAATGTAAGGCCATGATGGGGTATTCGAATATAAAACCATGGTGTTGTAGGTGAAGTGGCGAATTTTTCTACAATGTATCCAAAATACCAGATTTTGGGAAAACTCAAATACAACACCATGGTGTTATTTTTGGGTGAATACAGCAGGACAATTACTACAGAACTTTATATCTGGCAGTTTTATTATTTAAATATGAAACATTTGTCTGGTGTTTGTGGCACCAGAGATGGCTAACACCATGTAGTTGTGGTGATCTGCTATTTTGTGAGTGTACAGTTGTCGTACGGACCTGGGGTCAAAGAGATAGCGTTGGACAAATGACAGAGAGAGACTATTTTACGGTTTATGGTCTGTTATTCAGTTTTTCCAGGGGTTAGTGTCTTATACCTTTACTCATTGCTTGCTGCGTATTGCTATGAAAAACCTGTGACCAAGATGCGCGATACCATTTTTCTGTGCTGCATTTACGTCCAAGAATCACTGCTGTCATCCACATTGCCAAATATGAGTTCGTACTCAACAACCAACTCTATTATGAATAATCTAAGTGTGAACTGTTCTTCTAACTGTGTACCGAGCCGCCAGCTGCTGGCCATCGACGACATGCTGGATACGAGTCATTATCATCTGTTGGCAGAAGTGAGCCACTACTGCAGATTTGGCTCACTTTAGTTTGTGCTGGACACTATTGACTCACACAAAAATGCCAGATGGGAAATCTTGTAGTAATTGTTTTAGGCCAAAGTGAACAATTTTAGAAAAATCTTGCTTTTACTTGCAGGAATTGTCCAGCGAAAAATTAGCAATTTGGTACGTTTTTCCTGGCTTTGGAAGTCAATGGCTTGGAATGGGAGTTGAACTTTTGCGCTTGGACGTATTCAAGCAGTCCATAGCAGAATCTGGCAAGATTTTGAAAACTGTGGATATTGATTTACACGATTTGATAGTTAACGCTACTGAGGAAACACTAAACAATTTAGTCAACGTGTTTGTCATGATCACTTCAATACAGGTTGCTCTGGTGGATCTCTTAAATCATATTGGTGTGCAACCCGATGGCATCATCGGCCATTCATTGGGCGAAACTGCCAGTGCTTATGCTGATGGTTGTCTAACTCAAGAACAAACCATTTTGGCAGCCTATTGGCGTGGCAAGTCTGTTTTAGACATAAATTCGCCTAAAGGAATGATGGCAGTTGTTGGTGAGTAAATAAAACTTCTACTTCTAATGCGTATGACTTCTAATTTGATGACAATATTTGTTTTTTAAATGACAAATAAAGTACGATACGATTTCCTTCGAAGGCCTATCGACCATTGCTAGTCGTCTTCAGTTTGAGTCAACCACTGAAGATGACCAGCAAGAGTCGAAAAGTCTTAGTATAAAAACACCGCTTAAAAAATTAATATTGTGAGTTATCTGATTATGATTAATTCAGTTGGTTAATGAGTTTCGTCTTAGGTTTGTCTTGGGAAGAAGCTCGTAATTTGTGTCCACCAGGAATCGAAGCAGTTTGCCATAATACCGAAAAGTCGGTTACCGTAGCTGGTAATAAGAAGTCGATGAAGGTTTTTGTGGAAGAATTGACTTCGAAAAGGATATTTGTGAGAGAAGTCAACACTTTGAATGTGGCGTTTCATGGTCGACTTATAAGGGACGCAGCACCAAAATTTAAGGCGGCATTGGAAAAGGTGGGTGGGTGGGTTGGTTGCCTCGAAACCTAATTTTCTTAAATGGGTCACGCGTGAAAGAAGGTTGGGAAACAGCGGTTTAGATTAACGCTATCTTTTTGGTTAGTTGATCCCTAATCCTAAACCAAGATCAGCCATTTGGTTGTCATCTTCGACAGAAGTGAGCAAACAGGACAGTCCAGAAGCCAAATTAGCCGGTGCGGACTACTACGTGAACAATTTGTTGAACCCTGTTTTATTTTACGATGCGATATCAAAAATACCAAACAACGCAATTGTGATCGAAATTGCACCTCACTGTCTTCTCTCGCCTCTTCTTTACTCGTCGCTTGGCGATAGGAATGTTTTTGTAAGTTTTGCTAAACGAACTGCAGTGAATCAACGTGAATATTTTTTAAAAAATATTGGAAAGTTAGTGAGAATGCAAGAAATCTTGTATGGTGTTTAGTGTTTTTAACTTGCAGATTGTACGTTAATGGTGTCAACTGTGCTTTAAGTAAGTTATTTGAATCTCCAAAATATCCAGTTCCTGATGGGACGCCAACAATTTCACCTTTGGTCTGCTGGGATTATTCGGATGATTGGACAATAGCTTCATTGGATCACTTTCTTAGCACGAAGAGATCCGATGGGACTAGTTTTGATGTGGATGTTTCGTTGCCCGAATCGAAAGACTATTACTTACTCGGGCATGTGATCGATGGGCAGCTGGTGTACCCTGTTGCTGGATATTTGGTTTGATTTATAAATAGTTGCTTCAACTAAGCAGACACATTGAGTGACCGTATTAAGATCGTTCAGAGCATAGTGAGAAAACTAAATTAGCATTGTCACCCTCATGGCGTGGCTCTTGACAACGGACTTGAGACCAGTCACATCCTCTGGAAGTTTGAAGTTGTTTTCTAATTCATGAGAAGGCCGGCTGACCAATGAGAATTAATGGGACTTCGGGACATTTTTAGACTAACGGAATAAAAAAAAAGATGTGCTTAGAGCTGCATTCATAAAAATGATGTGTAACTTGCAGTTAAACATGAATTCTTGTTTAATTACCTTGCGCGCGTAAACTGTGATTTAAACAAGACTGATTTGGCTTTCATTTTCCTAGACAAGCTGTTCAAAAATCTGTTTAAATAGGTTCTTTAAAATGCTGTTTAGTCTAAATTACTTTATGAATGCACCAATTTTTCTTATGTATAGATTTAATTAACTTTTAGACAAAAACTAAATGATTTGTGCCCCTCCATTTTTTACTTTAATCTGTTGTTGCAGCAACTAAACTTTTGTTTAAAGTAGCACTCGCTTCAGAAAAAAAATTAACAAAAACTTATTTTTTTGTTTAATTTAAAGACACTTGCTTGGAAGGCAATAGCAAATGTTAAAAGGAAATTATTTGATAAATTGGTTGTTGAATTTAAGGATGTTTTGTTTCATCAAAATGTAATTTTAACACCACGAGGTTAGTTAATTTTTACGTTAATGAATTATTTTATTTATTGTTTTCGGTTTATAATAGAGCCCGTTGAATTTTTCGTGCGCATATCGGAGATCGAAGAAAAATTTATGATCCGTGAAAAAAGCACAGTTGTGTGTACCGGTCGTTTCTCTCTTCCAGATAATTTTACACATTCCAGTACACTGCCAACGATACCCGATTCCTCTTATTTAAATTCTCAGGATATCTACAAGAAATTAATGCTAAGAGGTTATCAGTACGGACCAACTTTTCAGGGAATCTTAAATGCCAAAACGGATGGAACTGCCGGCAATTTAAAATGGGTTGGCAATTGGGTATCATTCATTGAAAGCATAATGCAGTTTTCATTTCTGTGCAACAATGCATACGCTATTGTTGTAGGAATAGAAAAATTTACAATTGACCCTCAATTTCACTTACAACAAAAAAATCGAAGTGAGTTTATATAAAACAAAAAAAGAGGCGCTATTAAATTTGTGTTGACTTCAATCAGATTTTTCGATTGTAATGGATCCACCATTAAAGAAATATGTCTCTGGTGGAATTGAAGTTACTGGAATAAAAGCAAGGAATGTTGTGAGGAAAATCGATGTGGAACCGTGTCTAGAAGAATATCGTTTCATATCTTATTTTGATGACCAGTGAGTATAAGTATACCATTATAACAACATATAATTTACAGTACAGCGTTGATTATCCGACTAATGGGGGACATGGGTGTTCATAAAACCAACTTGCTCATATACAATGGTGGCCAAAAGTTTAGCACCACCAGTCACAATTTCAGTATTTTGCTGTTTTCAAAGAAATAAAAAGTTGTAGAGCATTTTTGTCACAAAATTTGAACTCAGCATTAAATTCCTATTAGAAAAATGAATTAATATTTAAAAAATTACAATTGCATAAGGAACAATGGCATTTTTAATTGTTTAGGTACACATTGCTATTGGACAAAAGTATAGCACCACTGAATACTATAGTTGATATTTTTAATTAATTCTAATACCGAGTTGGGTAACCAATGTTCTTGATCACAGATGCACACCACCTGCCCATAGAGTTGACCAAATGTTCACATTTTTCTTTGGCCCTGTTTTTCCAACTTTCTTTTATCAAAGAAAACAATTTATCTTTATTTTTTGGCTTTTTTAGCTTTATGACTCTGTCTATATCTATCCACAGCATCTCAATAGGGTTGAGATCTGGGAATTGGGCACACCATTTCATGTCATTAATGTGTTTTTCCTCAAACCATTTTTTAACAGATTTTGCCATGTGTTTCGGATCATTGTCTTGCTGGAATGTCCAAAGCAAAGGCAAATTATCATCAACAAAAGGCAGCATCACATTTTCCAGGATGCTTTTATAAACAAATTGATTCATTATACCATTTTTCCACTGCTGCGTGGTCCAGAGCAAATGCTTTTGGGCAAATGCTAATCTAGCTTTTCTATTTTTAACTGAGATGAATGGTTTCTTGCAAGCTACTTTTCCAAATAGTTGAAAATCATCCAATTGACGTCTGACAGTTCGAGAACTCACACTGCAAATACCTCATTCAGTTACTTCAGCTTGGATGCTTGTTAATGTTAAATGTCGATCACTTTTGGCCAAACGATAAATAACACGATCTGTGTGCATGTCAGTTTTACAGGGTCTGCCAGACTTTAGACGGTCACTAGATGTTTTAGTGTTTTTAAACAACTTCACAGATCAAATGCAAGCACTTTTACTGCAATTAACAATGTTTGAAATCACTGAATAACTGAGCTCATTATTATGCATGCAGTTTGTTAATTAATGCCCAAATTTCAAGACTTAAATTTTTACTTCTACCCATCTGTACACAATAAATAACATCATTGCTAACAATATTTAACTCCACACATTGGTTATGACACTTACTGTACACTTGTATTTACATTTACAAGTGCTGGTCTTAAACTGTTGTCCAGGGAGATTTTTACTAAATACCAAAAACCAAATACCAGATATGCATATGTGTGCACATACATTTAATATGACATCATTTTTCTAATCGAATTTTAATGCTGAGTTCATATTTTATGACAAAAATGCTTTACAATTTTTTATTTCTTTGAAAAAAGTAAAATACCAAAATTGTGACTGGTGGTGTTAATCTTTTGGCCACCACTGTACTTAGACAATACAAATTTATGTATGTTTACAAGTACTGTGCTGTAAGTTGTGACGGTGTTGATCTGTATAATTTGCTTTATCACTAAAACAATCTTGGAATCAACTAATCTGGTTGGAGATGGCTTGTAAACTTGTGTGTGGGATATATAAAATACATAAGACCTAATTTCTTAAGACGTGACATTTATTGGCTCAGTCATACTTGTAGTGATACAAGTAAGGTGAACCACATTAGTAAAACTTATACAATTTCTAGACCTACAAATGGTCGTGATTAATTATTGATTAATATTAAACTACACAGTATAATAAAGTCTAAACTTACAGTTTACAGTGACCTTGTTTTGACTTCTCTAACATGTATGGAATTTAACTGGAAGGGGATCTCGAAACCCTTCTTCTGTGTGTTGGTGACATCTAGTCAATGGCCTCGAGGTCCTGGGTGCATCCTTGGGTGTGGTTCTATGACTGTTGTTGTTGTTGTTTATCTGAGTGGTGCGGCTGGCTTCTCTGCACTGTCACAAATAGCTGGCTGTACACGTGTATGTAATAACTATAACTAGTTATTATGTATTCATGTGTTGTTTGGTGGTGATGTTGTAAATGAATGGAATATATTATCACTAATATATTCACATTTGCATTCGGGTGTTTTCATGTATCGGGATGAGCATGCGACTAAGAATATCTCTATCTAGATATTCAGGGTTGTCATACTTTGTTGTTGCGGTTGACGAGTAAATACTCTGTGCACAGTGTATTTAACTTTAATGCCAGGATAAGGGGATAAAATATATTGAATATATTTTCATGGCTTAAAGCTATCTGGTTTATCTCCTGTTTATTAGCCGATACCTTAGTAATAAGGTATAAACTAATTACTTCTGTAAATAAACATGTTTTGGTAAGGAATTGGACACGCACGACGTTCTTCTTCATCTGGCTCAGCTCAGTGCCATATTTTTCTATAGGCCAACTAGGCCATGGCCTAGGGCGGCAAATTTTGAGGGGCAGCAAATTTTAGGCTGGGAAAAAAAAAAAATTTTGCAGCTGTAGAATCCCGTAGAAAACAAATTGAATTGATTTAAATACTAAAACTCACTTCCAAAAAAAATTCTATGTTAAAGTGTAAACAATTGCTCACAAAAATGTAAGACGAAATTGAAAAACCATTTGGCTCCGGGGTCAACCTTTGGTCAACCTGTTTTGACTTTTCAAAATCATCCAGAACTTGTCTTAGCGTCAAAGGTGTTTAGACACCCACACAGTTCTCCATTTCAAACGTCTTGAGAATCTCCTTGACATATTTTTGTTGTCCAATCCAAACTTCTTTTTGTACAACTTTAATTTGCATACCCAGCAGGTAATGCACCTTTCCGAGGTCAATCACTTCAAAATCTTGAGACATTTTTTTCATCATCCAGGTCAAAATTCTGTCGTTTGTAAATGCTGCCAGTATGTCGTCCACATAAACACCAAGTATTATTGTATCTCCTTTTCGCCGGAGAATATATACGCACGCAACACTACTAATCGGTTCGAGACCAATCTTTAAAAGCTCTTCATTCAGTCGGTCATTCCAACATCGACCCGACTGTCTTAAGCCATACAGGCTACGTTCCAGCTTGCACACGCAATCATCAACCGCGTAATCTTTGGGTTGCACTATAAAAATCTGCTTGTCAATCGACCCGTACAGATGCAGTTTTTATATCGAACTGACGTGTTTTAAGCTTTAAACGGGCAATTAAAGAAAAAATAATTTGTAACGACTCCATCCTGACTAGTGGAGAAAACGTTTCCGTGTAATCTATTCCGGGTCGTTGTGCACATCCCACTGCAGCAAGTTGAGCTTTGTATTTGCTGATACTCATGTCCGCATTTAATTTGATACGAAAAACCCATTTGCTACGTATCGGCTGCATCTCCTTTGTTCTCGTAACCAAAGACTATACTTTGTTACTCTTTAACGAATCAATCTCGCTGTCCATTGCGCTTATCCAGTTCTCTCGATTAGGGCAACTCATTGCTTCACAGTAAGTTTCTGGTGTAAACAGCTCTTTACTGGCCACATTGACTTCTTCCTGTTTATTCACTATCTTTTGCGAACGTCGGACTCTTTGCTGAACAAGGCAAGGTGCTGCTCCCGTTGATGCCAGTCATTTTCATCACGTTGACAAAGTGCCTCGGCTGTCGAGTCCAACTGACGACCCGCCCGCCAAATTGCTTGCTCTATTGGCTCTAGATTTGAAACCTCTTGCCCGTTGACCGGATCGTTCGGTCCATGTCTTACCGGCTCGTCCGGTACATGTTCCTCTGACTCGTCCGGCACATGTTCCATCGGCTCGTTCGGCACATGTTCCACTGGCTCGTCAAACAAGTCTCCTTTATTTGCACGATACAATCACTCGTTCTTGTCTGCATTTGTAATCCCAAACGTATCCGCTTCATTCTTGAGTTCATCAAAAATTACCGAACAACCTTCTTTTATCATATTCGGTTCCGGCAAAAAAACGCGGTAGGCTTTTTTTGTTGGCGAGTAGCCCACAAAGACACCGCGCTTGGCTTTGGCATCCAATTTTTTCCGTTGTTCACTCGGAATGTGCAAAAATGCCACGCACCCAAAAATCTGCAAAAAGATAACGATGGGTTTTTTATCGACCATAACTCTTCCGGAACTGTGTCTTCGTTCGGCTTTGTTAAAACTCGATTTCTCTCATACACAGTTGTTGCCAATCCCTTCTTGAGTACAAAATTTATCAAACTCGGAATTGACAAATTCACCGCCAATATCCGATCGTAAACGTTTCAACAAGCAACCAGTCTGCTTCTCAGCTAACGTTTTAAACTGTTTGAAAAAATCTAAACTTTGCGTCTTCTTTTGAAGATAATAAACAAATTTCTTTCTTGAATAATCATCTGTTAAAACCATCGCAAACCTACTCCCTGCCAGAGACGGAACTTGAAAAGGACCAATTAAATCAGCATGGACTAGCTGTAAAACTCCATTGGTCTGCTTTCCTTTCACTCGCTTATAAGGACTGTTTGTCATTTTCCCTATAATGCACGACTCGCATTTTGGCAATTTTGGCAATCTTTAAACTCTAAACTATGTACTACACTCTGGTCTTTCATCTTCTGTAGAGTCGTTTTATTTGAGTGACACAGGCGTTCATACCATAACAAGTTTTTGCATTTTTCAGCATCACCTTCACTAGCCTGCAGAGCATTGATTTGTTCGGCTACCAGAAGCAAATACATATTTGTTTTTCTCACTCCTGTCGCTATAACCTGCATTTTTGGATCCAATATTTCGGTCTTTTCACTGTCAAACATGACCTTGTATCCTTTTGTAGTTATGCGACATGTGAGCTGATGCTCCTGAATCCGTGATCCAACTTGTGCTTGCTGATTCGCATTTTTCCATGTTTACTGCAAACGCATGTTGAACAGTTTCATTATGCACGAATTTTGCTGTCTCCTTCTGTCGCAGCTGTTTTGGCTGTTTCTCCGGAAAACGTTGCCAACAATTTTTCGCAATGTGGCCGGCCTTTCCACACTCGTAACACACTGGCCGATCCCTTCCTTGCGATTTTTGGCTGCTCGAGTTTTTCCCGGCTTGAACTTTAAATGCAACTGCATTTCCTGAAGTAGAACTACCCAGTTGATGTGGTCCCCATTTGTCTTCTAACATTAGTGCTCGACGCAAATCCTCAATAGTAGCTTTACTTCGAGAACGAAAATCGCATGCCACGTGCATATATTTTGAAATCAAACTCCTCGAGGTATATAGAATCAGCTCTCTATCCGTTATAATTTGGCCAACTGCTTTCGCTTTCGCCTGCACAGCTTTTGCTCTGTTTACGTATTGATCAACAGTCTCGTCATTTTTTATTTTTAATTTGCCAAGTTCGGCGCCCCCGTCGATCTGCTGCTCTTCATTAACACCCGCATATTGTTTTTCCATGGTCAACCATACGTCTCTGGCCTTTTTCAGACCGATGCAGTGAGTTGTTTCCTCGTCCGAAATAGTTAAAACTATTATTTCTAGAGCCTCGTTATTTTTCTTTAACCACGCATCGAAAACCGTTTTCTTTGCTGCAAATTCCGGGTCCCCAGCTTCTGGTTCCTCTGGTCCATCTGTTTCAATAACCTCAATTAAGTCTTTTGCAGATAACAACGTCGACACTTTGTACTGCCAAATAAAACAGTTATTAGCACCCTTAAGCAAGTCAATTCTATTCAACGATCCAGCTGAAATTGTATCTGCCATTTTCCTTGTTTTCTTTTGCTCTGACTCGTTTTTGGCCACTTTTACGTCCACTCTTCTTAAGAACAGTTATATTTTTCCTTCTTCAGGACGAAACGTAATCAGATTTGACCAACCTCACTCTGTTACCATCTCAAGGTATTAAATACCAGATTGAAATGAGCAATCAGAGCAGAAACGAACAGGAAAACATCTTAGGCTTATATTCTTCAACAAGTAAAATACATCAACAATATCAAGTTACATGTAGTAACCATAGAAACAAGTCTTAACATAAACTTACAAATAACCAATATCCGACAAAATCTATTTCTTTACTCTGGATAAAGAACTTCTTAAAATACTCTGGAATTGAAGGAACTGTTAAGCAGCAGAATAGAAAGATGAAGCGATCATCATCATGAAACCAGGTTTATTTACAATTGAGAACAATACGATTTTGTTTTTACATTTTTACCATACACTAAGCATGCGCTAACATACTCTAACATACTCGCCCATCATTGTTACGATGAACTCAATGTGCATAAGCCAATAAAGTTTCTAACTGTAATTAATTTTAATCCTCCAACTGCCTTGGTTAAAATATCGGCTGGCATCTCTTGTGT
>JAQFXT010001786.1:0-15187 GCA_034683725.1 Strigamia crassipes
CTAATTAGTCTAAATAATTCAACAATTGGCTTTTCAACAAAACCCATAAGTGATGGAAATCATTGAGAAATCTCACCTAGTAAGTTTCTAGAAATATTATAAAAAATATGGATGGGTTAATAAATGGGTGGGAGAGAGTTAGGATGGATGGGTTGGTAGTTGGTTTTTAGGTATCACTTAAGTAGTTGTTCAATGTGTTGTCCTTTAACAGCTAGACAGAGTTCTGCACGACATTTGATTGAGTTCTGTACAGCCATCAACGTTGCATCTGGAATCTGGGTACAGGCCTCTCTGATTCTTTCCTGAAGCTGAATCAGTGAATTGGGGGGTGTGTCATACACTTGTGACTTAATGTGTCCCCACAGAAAGAAGTCAAGAGGTGTCATGTCTGGTGATCTCGGTGGCCACAGGACTGGTCCAGCATTAATTTCTCAATGATTTCCATCACTTGTGGGTTTTGTTGAAGAGTCAATTGTTGAATTATTTAGACTAATTTGATGGTGCTCTACAACTTTTTAATTGAAAAATTTTCTCTAACTTGATTGGTTTAAAAGTTAGAAAGTGTATAACCTTGAAAATGATGTTCAAGGCCAAATTTGAGGACATCGTTGGATTGCTCTCACCAACTTCCTATACGATGGTTTTATCAAAGTTGGCCAAAATGCAATTGTTCAGGAAATATTTGAAAGGGACCTGACTTTTAGAACACCCTGTATATAAAAAAACGTTTTTTTTTTTGTTGAAACATTTGAAATCGATTTTAGCGGGAAATCGTTTAATTTCTATAGAAACCTCGTCGGTTTTTGTATTTTTCTTCTCGTCCGTGTGGTTGCAATTTGCAACGATTTTCACATTTTTTTGTTTGCTACCACCGATGGGTTTACATGTATTTCAATGGTTATTTTCGTCGTTGGTTTTGTTTGAACGGGGACCGGTAAAATAACTTTTGTTGGGTTTTTATCTGCAGATATTTCTGGCTGTTCAGCCATATTTTCAGAAATTTCCTCTATTGGCCATGGTCTTTTAGAACTATCAAGAATAAACCTTTTTAATTCGACTACGTTTACTGTTCCAATTGTTTGCAATGTAATCGGTTTGGCGATTTCATAAACATTTGGATTTTTTACTGCTGTAATCACATAAGGTCCTTTATATCGGTCCTCAAGTTGTGAGTGTTTGGCACCGGTAATCGCGGTTGCTGGTCGCAAATACACACTTATAAGGAAAATAACCAAACAAGACACACCATTTAAATGATATTAGTATTTATTGTTGCTTTGTCTAGGGGCCAGTGCACCTAGTGTGTTTTCCCTTTGCATGGAGCTCCTCAACTCCATCCCTAGCTCTGACCGCTGGTCACGAGGGCTATGGCGGCTTGGCCAGCGAGTCCTTTGTTCGATTGGGCCACTCTCGACCCCGTGCACGCCATTTCCGGTCATTGCCGGGTCCCTGTGCCCGATTGGTCCCAATCGGTACCGCAGCTCCACCTATTGCTAGGGAGCCGCAGTAGGGACCGTGAATGTTGGCCGTGACCAGGCTAATGGTCACAAAGTGATGCAGTATATCTTTTAGCAGCATTTGAGAGTGTGAGTTTTTTTTAAAACTAAATCATTTATTTCAAATGTTGTATCGCTACGGTGTTGATCATAGTATCCTTTCTGTTTCTTTTGAGCAAGTTTTTTATTATAAATGGCTTCTCTTAGTAACAATTTGGATCTTGCGATCAACATTCTTAAAGCATCATAGGGCCTATCCGGGTCAAATGGAGCATTGTAAGAGATATCTCTATATAACTCTAATACAAGTTAACATCGCTGGTGTAAATCCAGTTGTTGCAGATGATGCGGTGCGCAAGGCAAAATTTATGTCGCCTAAACACCGATTCCATTGATCATGTTCGGAAGTGTAGATTTGTAGCATAATTTTAATGTTCCTAGTAACCCTTTCCCTTAGATTTGTTTGAGGATGCTACGGGTCGTTTTTAAAAGAGTTATCCCAGCATCCTCGCATAATTTTTTGTAAATTTCTGCTACAAATTGGGGTCCATTGTCGCTCACAATGAAACGTGGAAATCCATGGTTTTCAAAGAAATGTTTTAGGATAGGTGTGATATACTTTATTTTTGCACTTCTCAGTGCTGTAGCATCCACCCATCCTGTTGCATAGTCAACGATGACCAACAGAAATCTATTTCTATTTTTTGTGCGGACTTTAGGACCCATTAAATCTATGCCTATTCTTTCAAACCGTCCTATTTCAGGTGAGGTTGGTATCATCAACTCTTTTGGTTTACGCTGAATTGGTTTACACCTTTGGCAATGGTCACACTGTAAAACATGGCTTCTTGCATCTGACCGCATGCCATGCCAATAATATGCCCTTTTTAATCTGCCAAATGTGACGTCTGTTCCACCATGTCCTGCTGTTGGGTGATCATGTATCAACTTTAAGACATAATATTGCAGTGTTTTTGGCACCATGATTTTAAATCCTGTGCCATCCACTGTTTCTTCCAAATATACATCGGATTTGAATGGTGCGTTGACCATTGACACTCCATTTCTATCCAGTGAGAAATCTGGTTTTTGTGCTAAAAAATGTTTTGGCAATTTTTTCATATGTCATTATCTTGGTTGTCTGATTCCAACCATTTAATTATTAATGATAATTGGGAATCTAATCGCTGCTGTTGTGCCATTCTGTGGGTAGAAATTGCCTCAATTTTAGCCTCAGAAATGAACAGTGCGGTTACTGATGTATATTTGCTTTTTTCCTCATCCAACTCCTCTGATGTCGTTATGTCATTATCGAGTGTTGTGCAGGAAAGAGCATCTGCTACTTTGTTGTCAGCCCCCTTCATTACAAAATTTTCCTGTTGTAATTTCATGGCCCATCTGGCTAGTCGACTTGCTGGATTTTCGCAAGTCATTAGCCATTTTAATGCCATGTGATCCGTTTCTAGAGTGTATGTAGAGTATTCTACGTATGGTTTAAATTTATAAACCGCTCAAATTACTCCTAAACACTCTAGTTCTGAAACACTATAACTCTTTTCTACTCCCTGCAACGTGCGACTTGCATATGCCACAGGTCTCAAAATTCTAGCATCTTCTGCCTGCATTAGGACTGCACTAAGTCCGCCCGCACTTTCATCAGTGTGGATAATGAAAGGGCGGGTAAAATCGGGCAAAGGTAGCGTGATTCCATGCGCCAGTTGTTGCTTCAGAATTTCAAATGCTGCTGCACATTTATCCGACTAATTCCATCGTACTTCTTTTTTCAGTAGCTCGTAAAAGGGTTTGGATGTAATGTTTAGATCTTTTATTAGTGGTGCATAAAACCCTACCATCCCAATAAAACATTGAAGTTGTTTCATATTTTTGGTGCTGGGTATTTCACTATTGCTTCTACTTTTGAACCATTTGGACTGCATCCTTGGTTTGACAATGAAAATCCAAGAAAATCCATGGTTTCTGGACATAAATAGGATTTGTCTGGACTTGCTGTTAAATTATTATTTTGCAGCCGTTCAAAAATATCCTCTAAATGGTTTAAATGTTCTTTAAAAGTATTGCTAAAAATGACAATGTCATTCAAGTGTGCTAGAGCCCATTTGTATTTTGCCCCAGACAGTCCTCCAATCTCTGAAATGCACTAGGTGCATTGCAAAGTCCGAATGGCATTCTTTTGAACTGAAAAGTCCCGTCAGGAGTTGCTAAAGCTGTTTTTGGTCGATCTGAGGGTTTCACCATGATTTGGTAATACCCTTTGGTCAAATCTAAGGTTGAAAAGAATTTCTTCCCACCAAGGCATGCTAAAATCATGTTAATAGATGGCATTTGATAGACATCTTTAACCGTTATTTTATTGAGTGCCCGGAAGTCTATGCAAAGTCTGTAGGTGCCTCCTTTTTTGGGTACAATTACTGGTGGGTTCATGTAATTGCTAGTGCACCTTTCAGCGTAACCTGCTTTTAATAAAGTTTCACCAAGCCTTTTAGCAGTTCTGCTTTAGCTGGATTGATAAGCCTTTCTCTGCATTTAATTGCTGGTGCATCTTCTGTTGGTATTTCATGTATCAACGTGGGATGGCATCCTGCAGTTTTACTAAAAATATGTTTGTATTTATTTATTAATAAATGTAACCTACTTTTCTGATTGGAAGGAAGTTGGCATTTTGGAAGCAATTTTTCTTCCAATGCCATTTCACCAGTTTCTTTGCTAGAATCGATGTGATCTTTCCACTTTTCAATAATGGCCTTTGCTACTTCCAGAGTCGTTGGTTGTCTATCGAACAGGAAAGTTTCCTTTGGGAAGTAGATGTAAAACCATTCATCTGTCGGTAGGCTAATAACAATTCCGTTCTGTTTAATCCATGAACTTCCTAGCAGAATAAAGCAGGAAAATGTAGGAAAGATTGGGAACCTAATTGTTTGTGTGCCTGTTTTTTACTTCATAGGTAATGTAATTTGACCTATAGGAAAAACAATTCTATTACCTGTCATTATTTTCCTATTCTCCAAAAATGGTTTTATTAATGATGTTAAACCTAATGTTTTCACCATGCCACTGCTGTTGTATGGTGCCAAGGCACCACAATCTAGCAGTGCTGTGGTGTGTTTTTCCTGCAGTTGCACTTTAATATATGGTAATGTGCATGCAGTATTCCGCATAGCCACTGCAATGGTGTCCAATTTTACTGGTAAAATTAATGTTTCAAATGGATGTGGTTGCGATGCTGTGATTGCATTAAATAAAACATCCATCGCATCCTCCTCTATTGAAATTAATACCGAAGCATGGTCGCCGCAGTCCCCAACCATTAACGAGTGGTTTTGGACTGCGTTGTTCCGTTTTCCTCAGCTTTATCATAGGCGCATAAAGCGGTGTGGACTGCCTGCAGCAACTCCATTTCTGCTGTAAGAAGCGCCATTCTTGCTTGTGTTGTTGCCTTCTTTTGCTCTCTTAAAGAGCAATTTCTGGCAAAATGTTGTTCCTCGCATAAAAAACAACCTCCCGTCATTGGCGCTTTAGCATAGTCCGCTAGGACACTAGCTTATCGCCCGCCACAAACGCGGAGTTTAGTAATTAATGTCGGATTTGAGGTAAAAATTAAAATACTCGCAAATCTATTGAGTCGCGGTTGTGTACATTTGCGAGTGGCGATACTCCCATCTTCGCACTACTCCCATTTTCGCGCTAGATTGCACGGTCTGGGATAACAATGGGCACAATGGGCACACGATTGACATTTTTAGATCAAAAAACAACATTTTAGGACTAAAAATTGACGAACGTCCACAAATAGTAATAATAATCTTAGATGAAATTCGAGTTCTTTTGATGGTAACAATTTTGACTTTCGCCTTAGAATACGGTTGTATTTTCGAAAATTTTGTTTGTAATTTAATTGCATTTTAATGTTTTTTTAGGGCCTGCTGCATGTTGTCGCTGAGCCACGTTTTGGAGCGAGGCCTCCGAAATTACAACAGAATTTTCATCACAATATCATTTACGAATGGTTTATTTATGGAATGTACAAAAATCATAAAATTACTGTTGTTCATTCCAATGTAATGCCGTAATGACGATTATTGGCCTATAAAAGGTAAACTTTCGATTGCAAATGTCAACATTTGGGCTAAAATGGACGTTTGCAAACCCAAAAATTGATTTTGTACAGGCCAATAATCGTTATTGCGACATTACATTGGTAATTCAGCCCAAAAATAGTGCCACTGCTAGTTTTAGTATTGGTTTTGGAGATAAAGATTTTTCAATCTCTTTTCTTGAGGCATATGGGTGTACCTGCGGTGCCTTTACTGCAGGTGCAGTTATTGGTACCGTTGGTGTTTTGGTTGAGAGTTGTTGGTTTTTCTTAGAAACCATCAATTTTTCTTTCCTTTTGGCTTTTCTAGCCGCACTTTCAATCATTATGCTGACATTTTTCAGTCCAGCCTAAGTGTGATCAAATATCAGAAGTAGTTCGGCACATTGTCTGGTTTGCTCGGACATAGCCATTAACGCCTTCATCACGTTCTCCTTGTTTGGTAGAGGAACGTGAAGCTGCACAAAAAGCTCTTCCAAAGATGCGATAAGTTGTCTAGGAGACATTCCTTCAACTTGCACTATTTTGTCTGCTTTTGCTAAAAGTTCAGAGTCTGTTGGCGCAAACCGACTCATAAACTGTACTTCAAACTCATTCCAGGTTTCAAATATGGCCTGAGTTAACCAAGTTGCTGCTTCTCCCTTCAGAAAAGCATTGAGATGGTTTTTAGACACATAATCCCTGTGTGCTGTTACAAACTGCAGTGCTCTGCGTAGTCCAATTAGAAATCCGCAAGCCTTATCTCGTTCGTTTTTAAAAACTTCAATGTTCACTCCCTGAACAGATCTTGCCAATTGTGATGCTGTGATTATTTTTTCTAACGTTACTTTCCCCTCCGCATGTAGGTTAATGACTGGACCCTGTCCGGGTAACCCTCCTGTAGAATTTGGGGTTTGTGGGCCTGGTGCAGGCTCTTGTGTTGGTATTTGCCCACCAGCGGATTGCGTACTACTCCCAGGGGAACCTGGTTGCTATCAGAATGGCAATCCGGTTTGTTGAGAGTTTGATCCAAAACTAAAATTTGGGTTGAACTGGGGGTAACCTGAATTTATTGTTTGTTGGGGGCTGTATTGTGGCAATGTGGATGGAGTGAAACTCGATCCATTAGCCAATTGTTGCGAATTTACTTGCAATGTTGCCAGGCTAGCTTTCGCTGCCGTCAGCTCTTGCTCTGTTTTTTCTTTTGCAGTTGCGTTTTTGGCTATCAGATCAACAGCCGCTCGCAACCCTGTGAGTGGACGGACACTGTTCAGGTTAGGGACTTTAAACAGTGGCGGATGCACGACAAGTATTCAAGAAATGACACCAAGAAACTGTATTATGTGCTTTGCAGCCTTTATTCAGTTGTCTAGGGGCAGTGTCTTTAAAATCTTTTCTTGTTGCTTTAGGTGATGTTGCCATCACCCAACCTTGGACAAGCGCCGACCACATGGTTAGTGATAACCTCATGGTCCGCGTGGTCATTCTATGCTAATTGTCTTTGCCATGCGGTATTCACGGTACTGGGAATGACATGGCAGTCAGTTCCCTAAATACCACCATGGTGACAAGAGGGACCAGGAACCACATTAACATCCCCTTGGCAATGTGGTTCACAATCCTCTCATCAGCCTGTCGAGATGACGATGGTTGTTCCAACCTCTCGTTCACTCTTTGGCTGGTCGAGTCTTCGGGTGCGGCCTGCTGTCTGGCCAGCCGTGCCCTTCGAACTGCATTCGCTTTTCTTGTGTTGCGCGCTCGTTGACTTTTCAACCGGTGCGCTTCCATACGTCGCTCCGCATCTGAAAGTTGGGTTTTTTTTATTAATAATTCGGCCAGAATCTTTGTCAAAACCTCCGACTGGACACTCCCTGTGCTTTTTAAGTTTACCACAGCTGTCTGCGTGGCTGGGCGTTTAGGTGGTGGTTGGTCCATAACTCGTTTGGCTGGTGGTGCAAATGGTATCCGCACCCACCCCGCTCTTGCTGCACAACCGTCGACCACTCCTGTGGGCTGGCTACGGCGGTTCCATGGCTGGACCGCCATCCAGCTGACAAAGCGGTTGTCAAAATTGCGCGTTCCGCCTCTAGGAAATAAATACCTCTGGAACCAAGTTTGCTTCGGTTCCAGTCCATTTACTCGACCTCGCCCTAGACAATTCGGACACGAGAATTCTGTATTGTCGTGTGCGTAGAATGTCAACAGACCCCCACACACTGAACATTGAACCCATGCGTCGTTTACATTCCTCTCTTTGTTATTGTTATTCTCCATTGAATTTAAAGGCTATTTGTAACAATCAACACTTGGTTTTATTGAAAACTGGGAGTTGTTTGTTAGTTTAACCGGTTTGCTGGTTAGTAACTTTAAAAAGTGACTTTCCAAATGCTTTTTTATACTGCTTTAATTACGTTACTTTCACGTCCGTCCTTAATAACCAATAAATTATGCAGATTTTGATCACTTCTGGTCCTGTTATGGTCACGTGACCAATATCATTTCTGATTTTTCACAGTTTTAATTTATTGTGATGCTTGATTGTCGGTTAAAAAGATTTGTTTTTCTGATTCTTTAATAAAATTTATTATCAACAATCCCTTTTTCTTCAATTTATACTTATTTTAGCGTTCTTTTGCGGGGTGTTTGTGTGGTTAAGCTTCCTGCGCTGCAGCATTGCCATGGCAACTCCCTGCACTACGCTGTTGCTAGTTATTTCAATGCGCTTTTTGCCTGTTTTTTCGCCGAATTTGGTAGAAAAAACCACACCAAGTGTTGATATAATTTTCATTTGTTAAATCATTGTGATTTCTATCAAAATCTGAGTAGTTTTTGGATTTTTTGACCAGTCCGCGTGGTCGCCAATGGCGGTGATTGAATTTTCACCGTGTTAGGGACCGTTTGTGGTTGAATTAAATCTCTATCTGTTCTTTTTAATGTTGTAATGAAAATTGAGGAAGGAACCGGCAATATATTTGGTGCTGGTTCATCTGATGGCAACTGGGTTGAATTTTCGATCTCGCTTTCATCAATTTCCTCTGCTGGCCATGATAATTTTGAATCATCGGGGATGAATCTTTTTAATTCTACAACATTTACAACTCCAATTGTTTGTAATGTGATTGGCTTTGCAATCTCATAAACATTTGGATTTTTCACCGCAACAATCACATAAGGGCCTTTGTATCAGTCCTCTAATGATGCTGTGTATCGTTTTGCAGCATTTTCTGAAAAACAAATCATTTATTTAAAATGTGATGTCACTTTGATGCTGGTCATAATACCCTTTTTAGTTTTTCTGTGCAAGCAATTTGTTATGAATTGCAGTTTTCAATAAAAGTTTAGATCTCGCAACTAACATTCTTAGGGCATCATGCGTTCGATCTGGGTCAAATGGGGCAGCGTAAGAAATGTCCCTATTGTCCCACCAAGGTCGCAATTCCCTGACAAAAGTAAGCATCGCTGGTGTGAACCCAATTGATGCTGATGAGGCAGTTCGCAAGGCAAAATTTATATCGCCTAAACACCGATCCCACTGCTCATGCTCAGAAGTGTAGATTTGGAGCATTATTTTAATGTTCCTGTTAACTCTTTCTGTTAAATTGGTTTGGGGATGGTAGGGAGTTGTTTTTAATGGCACAATTCCTGCATATTCACACAAACTTTTGTAAATTTCCGAAACAAATTGGGGTCCGTTATCACTTACAATAAAGCGTGGGAACCCACGTAAGTAAAAAAAGTGTTTAAGGACGGGTGTGATGTATTTTATTTTCGCGCTTTTTAAAGCAGACGCATCAACCCAACCTGTTGCGTAATGGACAATGACAAACATGTAGCTATTTCTATTTAAGGTACGCACTTTAGGTCCCATCAAGTCGATTCCTATCCTTTCAAACCGACCAATTCTTGGTGAGGTTGGAATCATCAACTTTTTTGGTTTTCTTTGAATAGGTTTGCATCTTGGCAGCAATCACACTTTCCAACATAGTTTTGTGCAAATGCACGAATCCCATGCCAAAAGTAGACTCTTTTTAGTCTGCCAAATGTAATGTCAGTGCCATCATGTCAAGCGGTTGGATGGTCGTGTACTGACCTTAAGACATGGTTTTGCAGTGTTTTGAGTACCACGATTTTAAATCCTGCACCATCCACTGTTTCTTCCAGAAATATATCAGACTTAAATGGTGCGTTTATCGTTAAAACTCCATCTCTATTTAAAGAAAAGTCTGGTTTTTGTTGCTCAAACTGTTTAAGTAATTTATTCCATATTTCTTCATTTTAAAGAAATTTATTCCATATTTCTTCATTTTTAAGAAATTTATTCCATATATCTTCATTTTTAAGAAATTGAATAAACATGATTATGGATTTTAAACTAATTTGAACATGTGTGACTTGGTTTTTTTTTTTTTTATTAAAGAGAACATTGGTCAAACCAAGACTTTTTTGAATTTAAATAAAGAATTTTAAGCTTTTAAATTTTTACACAATAAAGAAATAAAATTTTAAACAATTTCCAGAAAAAAAACATAAAACTGATGCTGTCTTCTTCGTGGTTTACATTCATGTATCTTCAGTCGAGTCCTCTGCCTCTGTGGTCATCGTGGATTGCGATGGTGTGGACGTCCCGTTTTTGGTGGCTTTTTTGGCTGCTTTTTCAGCTGCCTTCTTCGCTTTTGCCGCTGCTTTCTTTATCTTGACCTCCGCTTTTTTAATATCTTTTTCCAGCTTCTTGATTGCTTTTTGGTCCTCTTTCGAGATGTCTGAGCAATCTTCAGCTGGTTTGAATGGCGGGAGTGGAGGTGGAGGTGGAGGTGAGAGAGTAGAGGCGGTGCCGAGTCTTTTAGAACTTCGTCCTCATCCTCCGTTGCAATATCTGTGATGTCATCGAGTGGTTTCGGTGCCATCAGATGCTGAAAAACCTCCGGCATATTCGAGCTGTAGGGCAGCGTGGTTGGTCCAAATTTTGTCGCAAATGTAGCACTTAATCCGGGCACGTTGCCGTAGGTCATTAATCCAGTTTTGTCAAAGGTTGGTGTTTTTTTCACGGGAGTGTTGACTTTGTTAACAACAATCTCCTGTTCTACCTCCCAAAACTCTGCCTAGATGGATATGTTTACACTTCCGAAAAAAAGAAACCAGAACTAATCCGTTGGAAGTGTGAGAAGTGGGGAAAAAAAATGGCAAGTGTAAAGGCCGCGTTTCAACAACAAATAATGTCCTACAGCCGGTTGTAATTTCTGAACCGTCCGACCACAACCACTTGCCTTCTGCTACTAGCGCAGATGTTGTGAGAGTCAGGACAGTGATACGCAGGCGAGCAGTGCAGACAAATTAGCGGCCAGCACAATTGGTGCAGATATTGATGGCAGCCGAATCTGCAGAAGTACGTGCTGCTATGCCAACTAAAAGCGCAATGGCACAACTGCTGACTCGAGCACGTCACCTTAAGTTGCCTAAAGAACCGGCAACACTAGACCAGGTGCAGTGGGCGAACATTGAACGATTCTCACAGACAATTTCGAAGAAACGGTTTATGCATGCATTAGAAACATGCAATGGTTCAAAAATGCTATTGTTCACTACAGCAGAGAACCTGCAGCATTTGCAACAAGCTGTTAGCATTCTGGGGGACGGCACATTTCGAACAGTGCCGTCTCTGTTTATGCAACTTTATAGTTTGCATGCCGAGGTAGGTACTTCGGCTAGGTCGAAGCAAATTCTGCCGTTAGTTTTTTGTTTAATGCAGCACAAGACGAAAGCGGGCTATCTAATGTTATTCGACAAGCTGAAGGATCTGGTGCGCAAAACCACAGGGCAGGCATTGGCACCTGAGTTTTTCATAAGTGATTTCGAAACAGGCGCTTTGCACGCCGCCGAGGAAAGTTTTGAACACGTCGAGACCCATGGGTGTTATTTTCATTTGACGCAGAGCGTTTACCGGCGAGTGCAATTTGCAGGACTACAACGATTGTACGTCAGAGATCGCGAATTTAATTTATCAGTGCGAATGCTGACGGCTATGTCCTTCCTGCCTGCTAACAAGATCAAAGCAGCATATCGCCAGCTGAAACCTCGCTTCCAACCTAATGCTTCGGACTTTCTAAAGTGGTTTGAGGGAAATTACATTTTTGAAAAGTTGAGGCGTAATGGAGTGCAAGCTGCTCCGAAATTTCCACCGGCAATGTGAAGCTGCCATGAGGTGTTTCTGACAAAACAACCACGCACCACCAATGCCGTGGAATTGTGGCATTTTTGCCTAAACAATCTGGTAGGCGTGAGACATATTGGTCTCTATAGAATGCTGGAGGTTTTACAGCGACAGCAGGCAGACACGGAGGCTGCCTTTACAGCAATTAGGCAAAGAGTTCCGAAAAAGGAACCAAAAAAGCAGTTTGTTGTACGGGAGAAAACTCTTCAGGAACTGATGGAAGACATTCGAAACATTACACCCATCGAGTTTGTCGAAGTCGTCGCCCACGCCTTCAAAAGCTGATTCGGCTATTTTTTTCCACTTATTTCATTCCTATTTTTCCTATAATTATTCCGTTATATTTTATTAAAAAAAAAAAAAAAATTTATTTGCCAACTTGCCATTTCATCGCCAGTCGATGAAACGAGAGGCGATAAAATGGTGTACTATCGTTTCTTTCAATCTCTCATTTCATCGCCAGTCGATGAAACGAGAGTCGATGAAACGAGAGTACGATTGATTCATTTCATCGATGAAACGACCCTACTTCCATAATTTTTATGTTTCTATTCACTCTCTCTGTCAGGTTAGTTTGGGGGTGATAAGGTGTAGTTTTTAATGGTATCATGCCAAAGTCCTTACACATTTCCCCATAGATTGCTGAAATGAATTGGGGCCCATTGTTGCTTACCATGAAGTGAGGGCACCCATGATTTCTGAAAAAACGTCTTATATGTGGCATAATTGCGTGAATTTTTGCTGTGCGCAATGGCTCTATATCGGCTCAGCCCGTAGCATAGTCTACAATTACCAAAATAAAACAATTTCTATTCAATGTGCACAGCTTTGGTCCTATTAGGTCAATGCCAACGCGTTCAAATCTATCAATTTGTGGTGAAGATGGTATCATCAGCCCCTTTGGTTTTCTTTGAATTGGTTTGCACTTCTGGCAACAGTCATAGGTAGAGACATGCATTTTCACATCTCCGCGCACACCGTCCCAGAAGTACACTCGTCTCAACCTTTTCAATGTTACATCAACTCCACCATGACCAGCTGTTGGGTGGTCGTGTACAAATTATAAACATTGTAGTTTGAGAGAAGGTGGTAATAAAATTTTAAGGCCTGCAGCATGATCTAGATCTTCCAAGAATATATCAGTTTTGTAAGGTGCATAAACAAATTCCCCACATCTGCTGATTGCACACTCGAGTCCTAATTGTCTCTAATGCTAGTGGTAAACCTAGACATTGTTGCTGTTCTGAATCATCTGTTTCTAACCACTCAATGATTTTTCCCAGATGTTCATCTTGTCGTTGTTGCACCTTAATTTCTTCTAGAGTCATTTCGTTTGCAATTTTATCAGATTTAGGGGGTAAATCCCACAGCTCAATAAACTGTCACAGATCAGCTATTTCGCAGTATATTTTAATATATGGGGGCAAAAATCTAGGATCTCACCCCTTAATTCATCAGATCATAAAAGGAATTCTATCTTCTAGACCCAGAATCCCGCGCTACTCCCACATTTGGCATGTAGGCCCGGTCCTTAGACATCTGAAAGCTATGTCCTTAATTGTGAATCCCTCTGGCCTTATTCTCAATCAGAAATTAGCTACTTTAATAACCTTAGCTCTAGCAGGTGAATCAGCAGACATCAAACTGCTTTCTGCCGACATTTCATTCCATAACAGTTTCTGTGTAGTTCCACTCTTAGGATCTAGAGAGTCCTCTTCTCAAACCCCCTTTTGGATCGCCAGATTTCAAGACCAAAGTCTTTGTCCAGTTTTAGCCCTACGCGAGTATCTTGACTACACGATTTCGATACGTAAAGATACGAAACAGCTTCTGATCTCTGCTTCCTTCCCTTTTGGAGCAGTCTCCTCTACTACCATCGCCAGATGGATTAAGCATACTCTTAAAGATACAAGTGTTGACACTTCAATCTTTTTCGCGCATTCCACTAGAGCGGCATCCACCTCCTTTGCTGCAAGCAAGGGTGTATCCCTAAATCACATTATTCAAGCAGCTGATTGGTCAACTGCTAAAGTTTTTCAAACTTTTTATGAAAAACCTATCTCCTTTTTCTCAGAAGAATTTTCTTCGGTTGTTTTGGGAGACTACGAACAGCCATAAGTTAACAACATTTATTTGCAATGTTGTATAATTCCAAATTTTGCTAGAAATTTGACGCAAAATTATAATTATACTAGGCAAATAAATGTTGTTAACAATCCCACCCGTACATTAACAAAAATTTTAATGTTTCCATCCCTTACAGAAAACTGATCGCCTGTAGGATCGGCTCAAGAAAGGAAAATCTTGTATTATTAATTATCAGAATAAAGATTTGTGAACTTCCAATTTTTCGATTTATTAGACTGGGGATTGGATCTGCCCGTAGCCTTAGATAGGGGTCATGCCTCTAAGGGTTTTTCTTTGAAGGTTACTATTGATTAAAGGTATAAATTAGACAAGCCATAAGTTAACAACATTTATTTGCCTAGTATAATTATAATTTTGCGTCAAATTTCTAGCAAAATTTGGAATTTAATTACTATTTCCGTGGTCAGTTTCACCAGTAACTGGTACAAGAGTTTGAATTGCAGTGTGTGTCAGATGCTTTACCCAGTGAGCGGCTGAACATCATTTCCAGGCCATTACCTTTGTACTCCGATGCCTTTTTCCTGCGTGTGCCGAATGTTTCGTCCTAATCCAGGTTCTTTAACTCACCGGCCCTTCGACACAGGACCTTTCCAGAGTGTTGTTTCCGGCAGTAAGACTGGACAAAGTGCACCCCATCGGTTATCAGTACAACACACACGTCCCAATTCTTCGCCCGGCCCAATAGATGACTAGGGATATAGCAATTGGTTATTGCCCGCATTGGGCTATGCTGGACCCGCTCTTTCACTGTGAGTTTCAAATCATGTTTTTACGTAATTGCATGTTGTCTCTACTTATCAGTGTCGGATACCACAAACTCCATACTCCATCCCTTCTACTAGGCTGCACCATCAAAAAATTTGGTCAAGAAACGCAAAAGTTCCAGTTCCCCCCAAAGTTTCTTTTTCAGAAACTCTGGCAGAAGTAGAAGATTGCAAAGAAATTCAAAAAATCGCAGTGATTCAGTTCCCAGAATCTTTTTGATATTTCGAATCATTTTTGTTAACTTAAAAACAAATGGGTAATGAAACTGGTTTGCCCCGCTAGCCGTGTAGCAGTCCCCTATTACAATTTACCTCCCATTTCACGCATTGTGACCAGTTTTTTGGTCCCTAAATTGGAAAAATAATTTCCAACAAGGTTATAAATCCCTGGACAGGCCCACAATTGTGATGAGGCATTCGGACATTGCTGACCAGGGGAGGGTCAAGCAGTGCTGGATGCTGATCACGAATGAAAGAAACT
>JAQFXT010001787.1:0-15187 GCA_034683725.1 Strigamia crassipes
ATAGATCTGGACGCGGTAATTCCAGACGCGGTACTTCCAGACGCGGTTGCGCTTTTTCGCGCCAGATGACACGCCCCGCCAAAAAGACCCTTAAAAATTAGACTGCCAAAAAGACCCTTAAAAATTAATTATAAGTTTAATCACCGTCATCAATTTTTTTAAATCTGTTAATTTATAAATCGTGTAAAAGCGAAATCGTGTAAAACAAGTGCCGTGTAAATCAGGGGATAAGTGTATTGTCGAAGTGACGAACGTCGAAGATACGAACAAATAAATGTATATTAAAGGACGTAATTTTCAACAGTATCGATCAATTCATTGGAAGCAGTGCAGTGTAACATATCTTTGACAACCCGTCTCTTTGACAACCCGTCTCTTTGACAACCCGTCTCTTCGACACAGTGTCGTGTAAAGGGGGGGCGAAAGGGACGCCCATCCCGGGCGCCAAAATCAGGGGTGCTAAAACGGGTAACCATTGTGTATAACATTAAATTTGAGAAATACATGAGAGCAGGGCCGAGTTAAGAGGCGCCAAACTGTGGGCACCAAACTCCAAATTTCCCTATTTTTCTATTTCCCGAGTGGAATAGGCCAAGTTAAAGCCTCACTGATGCGCCCCATGCACATTTTGTGTCACTTTTTGGAAGAGGGGGCGCTATTTTTGAAGAGTTTTTTTTTTTTTTTTTTTTAGGTTTTAACAAAAAATTTTTGGTTGGGCCATGGGTGCCATTTTGTAGGCCATGGGCGCCAGAATCACGGTTTGCCCCGGGCACAACTTTTCCTTCACACGGCTCTGCTTCGACAATCATCTCCTCGACAGTATGTCACCGCGGCAAACAGTCGAAGAGGTGACTGTCGAAGAGATGAACATGGTCCTTTAAGTGTCCAGGAGTCGTCGGCAGTTTATGTAATAAGCGCTGGATCTAATTAAGCATTTAGAATCCTTTAATTAAAATACACTTGATGTCCGAAAAATCTAATTTTGGCTACAAAAGTGCATAAAAAGGAGTTTTGAGCCTACAACATACAGATCTGTGCATAAAATTTCATTTTTGGGTCTAAAAACTACAGTTTTGAGCTTAAAACTTTATAGAAAATTGTTGTATTTCTCATTAACTAATTAAATGCCAAGCTCAAATAAGCCAATTCTACACCAGTGTCTTTCGATGCTAAATTCAAATATTTATTTTTATTTTTTATTTTTTTTTTCAGATTGTAGGCAACACAGATGTTCACAAGAAGATGGTTGTTGAAGTATAAGTTGTATAAAGATGGAAAATATCACACAAGAAAATTTTTTTTTTTTCTTTATTCAACCCTTTAACATTTCTGTGTATGTTCAGAGAACATGATATTCTCCTATGAAGAATGCTGTTGGAGAATGTACAATTAACAATTTAAATCCAATTTTGATCCCCTTTTTTCTTATTACAGAAACAAACCTCATTTGTTATGTATGATAATGAAATTCCTCTTGTTTTGAGCCTGAAATTGTAATTAAGCGTAGTTTCACTCTTTGTTTTTTTTGTTTCGCTTTAACGGCTTTTCAAGCGTGGAATCATGTATATAAATTGCAGTAGTTTCTTATATAGATTTCTAACTTTTGTTTTTCAATGTGTAAAAGAGTTATCTTTGATATTTATTATATTATTTGTTTAATTGTGTATATTTTGTAAAGGATTGTTATTTTTTTTTTTTTTTTTCTAATTTTTTTTTTATACTTTTGTTGTATCTAGTCAGTACAACAAGATACAGAGTTGTTAAAAATATTCCTAAAAGACAATTTGTAATAATTTAAATGATGCTAACTTTTGATTTGTTGATTGTTTGTTTGTATTTAGACATTTTTGCATTTTTCATCTCTAAAAGACAGAAAATTATAATCAGGTTAATAAAAATTAAATAAAAGTGAAAAAAGTGAAAAAAATTATTTTTGGCACTGTCAAAACATCAACAAACTAAGAAATTACAAGACTTTTTTGTGGAAAGAGCTGGGAATGAAAATTTTACGCTTTTGGGGGTGAAAAATGCAAAATTGTCTATTATATACAAAGATAATCAACCTAAGGATGTTTGTTTGTTCTAGTTTAAATTAGAAAATGGTTAGATGTTTGTCATGACATTTTTACTGTGGGATTGAATTTTTTTTTGAATTTTTTTTTTCTGTTTGAAATTGTATGTTGTTGTTATTATGTACTCTCATTTTGAATGATTTTGTTTGAATTTTTTCAGGGTTAGCACTGTTACTCAAAGTATTGCATTACTTCACATATAAGTGACTTCGCTATTAACGCTAACGGCGGATCATGCATTGGGAGACCCCCTAAGCGCAACGAGCGGGCCTAAAAATTTGTGGGGCAAAATTTGTAGTTAGACCTTACAGGAGTAAGGCCCCATGTGGCCGCAGCTTTAACGGACCTTCTTTAGATTAGCGGCTGTTTTCGATCGAGCCTAACCAAACCTGACCTGAACTTCAGGGAATTTTCGTCATTTTCGGGAGTCGAGACCGGTATAATTCGACTCATCTCCTCGAGCTCTATCTGTAAACTAATTTTCGTCATTATCTGAAGCGGCCGCTAATGTAAAGTTCAGTACAACTATATTGTGCGTAGTGACGGATCCGTTATAGGGGCCCCTTCCGCAAACATCTTCGGAGTCTGGGTAACCACACTATAGTTTATTGCCAACTGCTGAATGGAACTCAATTTAGAGGGCATGTCCTAAAGTGCGAGTTTGACTAGATCTGTGCAGGGTCGGCCTTCTTCAAGTCGGGGCCTGGGTGCGAAAAGAATTGTGGGGCCCCAAGAGAAAAAGATATGGAGTGTGTAGAAGTTTTGTCATATGACGCAACGAAAAACAGTATGTTAACGTTACGTCTTACAATATTGATGCGACCATTGATGTATTGATTTATTTCATTTAAATTTTTTTGAATTTTATAAATTTTTTTTTTTGTTTTTTTTGGGGGCCTCTATAAGACTCGGGGCCGGCCCTGGATCTAATTGGCTGGTTTTTTTTATTACATGTCGCAACAGTCGATTTCCCTGCAGGAATTTCGACTCGCTTTATCCGGCACTGACAGATAATTCGAATTTTCCAGCTCATTGGTTGGAGTTGCAGCGTTAGGGCGTGCTCTCCGAAGCCGGGTAATACGATAAGTTTTAAGCAATGCAGGCAAAAGTTGCATCTGGGGCCCCTCTGGGATCAAGGGCCCTCGTAGTTTACGCCTCATTCGTCTCCGGGGCTGGACTGAGAACAAATTTAGTATTCGGTGCATAATCGCCAAAGCGTGCGGCACTATTTACCGATACTTACCGGCCCAATGTGGGAGTGGAGCTTTCTGGTTGACGTAGGGATTGCGGTGTCTCAAAAGCGCGAGCCCAAGACAACCACCTTGTCCTGACGTTGGGCCTGTTGTAACGGCTACAATATCTCAATTTTAAAAATATTGTGATTGTCAGTGTCACTACTTTGAAAGTAAAAGAATCATTGTCATCCCTGTATAAGAGCTATGGATAGACCAAAGCCTCAAGTCTTATTTCTTGGGGTAACAGTGCCAACCTTGAATTTGTCTTGCTATATACAGATAATAATTATGAACTTCTCATCACATAGATAAACCAAATGTTTATTGCATGTAAAATTCCCTCCTTTTACTATCTTTCATAACAGTTTGCTGTTTGCTCTCTCTCTCTCTATCTCACACTGTCAGCCATTTGTTGGTGATATACTTTGTGTGCTCTACTCAAATGATGCAAAAATAATAATTTTAAAAACAAAAATGTAGTTAACTTTTGCAACAGAAACAAAACTAACAGGTTTTTCATTCTTTTTAACACTAAATCTTGTAAATGGCTTATTTAATCTTGTAAAAAAAATAATAATACAGATTATATATACATATACAGTGCTTATATTGTAAAGAAAAAAATTATAAATAAATATAATGATAGTGGTGAAGGGTTTTGGCAACAAAGTGAACAGTGTTTACTGAATTTTCAATAATTGGTTTTTTGGGAGGTTTAGATTTGTAAAGAGATGACAGTTACACTGTGTCATGATGTAATAAAACATTGGTAAAGCACTGGTTATTGTATATGTATATGTCATGTTTCATTTGTTCTTTGTTCTGTAAATGTTCTTTGTTTGAACACTGAGAAAAAATGGTTTGCATTTGGATTTTTTTCTGTACAAGTACAAATAGTTAAGAAATTTCATGGTTTTCTTTGAATTAATTTTTATTTTTTGTTTTAAAAAAATTGTATTTCTGTGGTTGTTTTATTAGTTTCAATTCATGCAGTGTAAAGTTTCACTTCTGGCTGTAAAATCTGGCTTATTGATATCCTAGTTTTATAAAGACAAATTTTGTTTAATTGGAATGGAATGAGTGCTGTTTAATCATAATTATTAATAATTTGTCCACTAAATAATAATAATAAAAAAATAACAAAATGCTTTTATTGAATTTGTAAATAACTTACAAGACTGTCATCAGAGGGCTGCCAGCTGTAACATATTCCTTTAAAAAATATTCATATACATTGTACCAACTTAACAATTTATTCTGTACTTTTTAAAACATTGGACGAACCAAAAAAAGAAATAAAAATTGCAAAATTAACTCCCAAGTTGAAATAATAATTTTTTTTTAAAAACCGTTACAAATTCAAATTTTATTTTCCAATAACACGATTGGCCGAATCCGGCAGGTGTCAAACATGGCGTCGTCGGGCGCGACGTTAGCAGCTCTAATATCGCTAGCAATTGCATTAATCGCTTATTACTTAAACAGAAACTCGGACGATGTTTTACGCCAAAGATTACAAAGTGTTTTATCGGGTTTGTTGCTCAAAGAGCGCGAAGCGAAGCCGATTTCGGACCTGAAAATTGCGGTCGGTTTCGGCGCGTGCGAGGACTTGGTCGTCCAAGCCGTCGATATTCTAAATATATCGAAATACGACAAGTTGTTCGACTTGTCACCCGTGCATTATGATGTGATAAATAATTTGGAGCAATTGTACAGGGCTTTTGCGTATTTCTTCATTCATGGAGCTGCGGCGGAGTAAGGAATTTTAATCGATGAAAAATCGATGTTTTGGAAAATGAGTTTTTGTTTGTTTTATTTATTTATTTTATTTTATTTTATTTTATTTTATTTTTTTTTTTAGGAGATATGTTGGGAATAATATTTTGTTCGAGAAGTTGGTGAAGGATGCGAGTGAGGTGAAGACGTCGCGGTGGACTCTCGGTGGGAATGCGCCTGTGATTGGAAGTCGATTCGCGAACGAGGGGACGAATGTTTTGCTCGGCGCTTCGTTGTCGGAGAATTTGAAGCAGAAATTGCATCCAAATATTCAAGGTTTAGGGGGTTTGAGTAAAAGAAACAACGATTTTCGGCTTAAAAAATGGATTTGTTTGTCTGTAAATTGTGTGTACATTTTTTGGCTCTGAATTGGATTTTTTTGAAGTGAAGCTTGATTTTTTTCAAGTTAAAATTGAATAGTATTTCAGTTAAAATTTTTTTTTTTTTTTAAATTTGATTTTATATGTCGAAATTGAGTTAATTTTGGAAGTAATTGAATTATTTGGGAAGTAATTGAGTTATTTTGGTCGAAATTGCGTTATTTTTGTCA
The DNA here is from genome assembly GCA_034683725.1 of Strigamia crassipes. NCBI lineage: Eukaryota > Metazoa > Arthropoda > Chilopoda > Geophilomorpha > Linotaeniidae > Strigamia > Strigamia crassipes. Next base: position 5,634 of record JAQFXT010001787.1, read on the forward strand.
ATGTGAGTTATTTTTAGAAATAATTGAATTATTTTGGTCGAATTTGAGTTATTTTTGGAAATAATTCAACTATTGTGATCGAAGTTGTGTTATTTTGGTCGAATTTGAGTAAATTTTGGAGATAATTGAGTTATTTTGGTCAAAATTGCATTATTTTGTTTGAAATTGAGTTATTTTGGTCAAAATTGCATTATTTTGTTTGAAATTGAGTTATTTTGGTCGAATTTGAGTTATTTTTGTCGAAGTTAAATTGTTTTTAGAAACAATTGAATTGTTTTTAGAAACAATTGAATTATTTTTCCAAAAATTGAGTTATTTTTGTCGAATTTGAGTTATTTTTGTCGAATTTGAGTTATTTATGTCGAAATTAAGTTACTTTTAGGAACAATTGAATTATTTTTCTAAAAATTGAATTATTTTTCTAAAAACTGAATTATTTTTCTAAAAATTGAATTATTTTTCTAAAAATTGAATTATTTTTCTAAAAATTGAATTATTTTTCTAAAAATTGAATTATTTTTTTAAAAATTGAATTATTTTTCTAAAAATTGAGTCATTTTTATCGAATTTGAATTAATTTTTCTTAATTTTTCAACATTCATAACCAAGCATAATTTACTTATCCATTTTGGCGAATTTGGCTTTCTCATTTACATTTAATTTTCATCTCTCTCTGAATTCAGTAACCGGAAGTAATTTACAAAAAGATGACATCCATTTGATCCTGGAGTATCCAACGGGACAAGTGTGGGGTCCGTATCAAACCCACCGAGCAAATCGGTAAAAAACAAAATTAAAAAACAAAAACAAAAACAAATGTAAAATATAATTTATTTTAAGGTTTATCATTCATAATGATCGAAACAACCCAACTCTAACTGGAATCGACGAGTTTCAAAGACATTTGAAGGAATATAACGCCGATCTTCTAGTTATTAGTGGATTGCAAATGATGGATAATTTCCCATTCCGAGAAGGTATTTTTTCAATTGCCGCGTATTGAGTTTAATGTGCAAGAGTTTCGTTGTTTTTTTAAAAACACATGCAGGAAGTCTGTTTATTTATTTTGTTATTTATTATTATTTTGTATAGCAATTATTTAAATAATTTCCTGTATGATGACTTATTGAATCCAAATTCAAGTGTGATTTTTTGACCAAAAACATGCCAGTTTTGACCAAAAACATGCCAGTTTTGACCAAAAATCTTTCTGAAATTCTAAAATCCAAAGCAAATCTCCGAAATTCTGGAAATCTTAGAAATTTCTGAAATTCTGGCAGTCTTAGAAATCTTAGATATCTTGGAAATTCTAATAAATCCTTGTGAAATTGTAAAATCCATAGCAAATTTCTGAAATTCTGGAAATCTTAGAAATCCTGTGAAATCTTAAGAAACCCTTGTGAAATCTTAAAATCCATAGCAAATTCCAGAAATCTCTGAAATCTTTGGGACAATTTTGAAATCTTAAGAAATCTTTGTGAAATTCTATAAAAAAAATAGCAAATTCCTGAAATCTCTGAAATCTTTAGGACATTTTTGAAATCTTACTAATCTCTGAAATTCTAAAATCTATACCAAATTTCTGAAATCTCTGAAATCTTTAAAATCTTCAAAGATTTCAAAATCTCATATGCTATTTTTGCGATTGGCGACCCCCTCAAAATTATCACTGAGACCACTGACATTTTACGCATTAACCGCTGGGGGTTAAAAAAAAATCATTAATTTAAAAAAAAATAATCACTGATTTTCTTTATAAAAAAATAAAAAAATTACTGATTTTCGTTAAAAAAATTACTGATTTTCGTTAAAAAAAATTACTGATTTTCGTTAAAAACTACAATCACTAATTTTCGTTAAAAAAAAAATTACTGATTTTCGTTTAAAAAAAAAAATCACTGATTTTCGTTAAAAAAAACAATCACTGATTTTCGTTAAAAAATAAAAATTACTGATTTTCGTTAAAAAATAAAAATTACTGATTTTCGTTAAAAAATAAAAATTACTGATTTTCGTTAAAAAAAATTACTGATTTTCGTTAAAAAATACAATCACTAATTTTCGTTAAAAAAAAATTACTGATTTTCGTTTAAAAAAAAAATCACTGATTTTCGTTAAAAAAAACAATCACTGATTTTCGTTAAAAAATAAAAATTACTGATTTTCGTTAAAAAATAAAAATTACTGATTTTCGTTAAAAAATAAAAATTACTGATTTTCGTTAAAAAATAAAAATTACTGATTTTCGTTAAAAAAAATTACTGATTTTCGTTAAAAAATACAATCACTAATTTTCGTTAAAAAAAAATTACTGATTTTCGTTTAAAAAAAAAATCACTGATTTTCGTTAAAAAAAACAATCACTGATTTTCGTTAAAAAATAAAAATTACTGATTTTCGTTAAAAATAAAAATTACTGATTTTCGTTTAAAAAAAAAATCACTGATTTTCGTTAAAAAAACAATCACTGATTTTCGTTAAAAAAAAAAAAAATTACTGATTTTCGTTAAAAAAAAAATCATTAATTTATTCAAATTATCAATCATTTTCTTATAATAACGGCCTGGGTCCAATTAACCGCCCCGGCAGCATTTATTCAATTTCTGACTCCGATTATTTCTAGGCATCCGACTGGACCGCATCCTCAAAGTTCAACAAACCATGACATCCCAACCAAAAACCGCCCGCGTCCACTTCGAAATGGCCTCCTTCACCGACGAAACCCTCCTCACCGACCTCACCAACCACGTGCTCCCTTTCGCCGACTCCATCGGCATGAACGAACAAGAACTCACCAACCTCCACACCCTCCTCCTCTACGGCAACGTCACCCTCGTCTCCGACGCCCGGCCTCGCATCGCCTCCGTCCTCGACCAAATGCGACACACGTTCCGCCTCCTACGCCGCACCCGCGCCAACCACCATCACCATCACCGACAACTCACCCGCCTGCACGTGCACACGCTCGCCTACCAAGCGATAATGACCGAGGTCGGGTCCTCCTGGAAGAACAGTCCGGCCGCCGTGGCCAAGGCGTCGCTCACGGCGCACCGACACACGTGCGGCACGCGCCGGGTCGACGTGGGCAAAGCGCAGTTGCTGGTGGACGAGTCGTTCGCGACGAGTCAGACGACGGGTAGTCGGCGGATGCCGTTCGACGCGGAGTCGCCGGTCGTTTGTTGGGAGGAGGACGACGAGGGCGACGAGGGCGGGGATTTCGGCATTCGGGTTTGCATCGCGCCGGTTTTGGTCTGCACGGAAGTTCTGCAGACGGCCGGTGGTGGCGATAATATTTCGGCGGCCGGGTTGGTTTATCAGATTTGATTTACTTAGTAGATGCGATACGATTTAATGTTTGTTTTGTTTTGTTTTGTTTGTTTTATACACTCGTTGTTGTTGTTTTTTTGTTTTTGTAATTATTGAGAATTAATAAAATGAAATTAATATATTGATTTGGTGTTGGTTTTGTCCGTTACATTAATTACATTTGTAATATAAAGTCCCAAAATTGTCTAAAAGGTGATTTTAATGAGTTGGTAATTTTGAGGCTCGTTAAACTCGAAATAAAATGGAGGCAAATTTCGATCTATGAGTGACTAATTTGAATTATTATTAATATGCTGGAGCATCTATGATCGCGAAATGGCTAAGAAATTCAACAAATGTGAAACTTGCGAGTATTAAAACATCGCTTTTTGTACTTGATGTCAAAAAAATTCGTTTTATTACATTTTATTATACAGTAATCGGTTTTTCGTATCTCATTTGTAGGGTAGAACTAAAACCTAAGATGGTGGACTATGCAAAATTTCAAAATCGTGGAATTGTTTTGGGATTTGATTTTATGAGCGATGCAAAATCACAAAATTAGCTAATCATATAATGAATCATTACTCTATCTATATAAATAAAAATAAAATAAGCGAGCAGTTTCGTTATAAAAATATGTAAGAAAAGCGAAAATCTAACGCATCGAGCCGTGCAGCGGCCATCCAAACCCAAGATCCAACCCGAGGAGCCGTATTGGCAACATCCGGCGCATGCGTGGTTAATCGACTACCGTAAATGAGCGGCGATTTCGCATCCAACGATCAAACATGGTAATGGCTAAATCGTGACTTTTTTTTGCTATTTAACAAACAATTATTTGCTTTTTCTAGTCGAAGAAACGTGGACTGAGCGTGGAAGAGAAACGACAACGTCTAATCGAATTATTCTACGAAACTGTAAAAATAAATTAAAATAAATAAATTTATTTATTTATTTATTTATTTATTGCAGAACGATTTCTACCAACTCAAAGAGCTGGAGAAAATCGCGTCGAAGGAGAAAGGGATCGTCCTGCAGTCAGTCAAAGAAATCTTGCAGGGTCTAGTCGACGACAGTTTGGTCGACTCGGAAAAGATCGGAACTTCTGTTTATTTTTGGTCATTTTCGAGCAAAGCGGTCAACAATGTAAAGAAAATCTGCGTCGTTTATTATGAAATTTTTTTTCGTTTTTTGTTAATTTTGTACGCAGAGAAAGAGGAAATTGGACGATTTGACGGTCAAAACGGAGGAGACGAGAAAAAGGATTAAATTGAAGGAGAATTTGATCGAAAATCTGGAAGTTGGACGAGGGGATTCGGAGGATCGGGCGGATAAAATGGCGGAACTTGAGCGGGTTAAGAAGGAGCACGAGAACTTGTTGGGCGAAGTTGGGAAATATAAACATTTGGATCCGGAGTTTTATGCGGATCTGGCGCGACAAGCGAGTCGGGCTAAATCCGGCGCTAATAGATGGACCGGTTGAGTTGATTTGAAATGTTTTGAACTGTTTTGATATATTTTGACAATTTTTTTGAAATTTTTTTGAAATATTTTGAAATGTTTTGAACTGTTTTGACATTTTTTGATATTTTTTGAAATATTTTGAAATGTTTTGAACTGTTTTGATATTTTTTGAAATATTTTGAAATGTTTTGAACTGTTTTGACATTTTTTGATATTTTTTGACAATTTTTTTGAAATATTTTGAAATGTGTTGAACTGTTTTGACATTTTTTGACATTTTTTTGAAATATTTTGACACTTTTTGACATTTTTCTGAAATATTTTGAAATGTTTTGAACTGTTTCGATATTTTTAGACATTTTTTGAAATATTTTGAAATGTTTGACATTTTTTGAAATATTTTGAAATGTTTGACATTTCTTTGATGTTTTTTGAGAATTTTTTTGAAATATTTAGAAATATTTTGACATTTTTCTGAAATATTTTGAAAATTTTGAACTGTTTCGACATTTTTTGACATTTTTTTAAAAATATTTTGCAATATTTCGAAATATTTAGACATTTTTCTGAAATATTTTGAAAATTTTGAACTGTTTCGACATTTTTTGACATTTTTTCAAAAATATTTTGCAATATTTCGAAATATTTAGACATTTTTCTGAAATATTTTGAAATTTTTGAACTGTTTCGACATTTTTAAAAATATTTTGACATTGTTTAGACATTTTTCTGAAATATTTTGAAATATTTTGAACTGTTGTGATATTTTTTGAACTGTTGTGATATTTTTTGAAACATTTTGAAATATTTTGACATTTTTCTGAAATATTTTGAAATATTTTGACATTTTTCTGAAATATTTTGAAATGATTCGAACTGTTTTGACATTTCTTGATATTTTTTGACATTTTTTTGAAATATTTTGAAATATTTTGATTTATTTAAAAAAATATTTTAAAATATTTTTTTTTAAATTCTACTTATATATTTTTTTGTCTAGATAATATTTTCTGCATTAAGTCGTGGTGTAAGAATAAATTTGGGATGGAAGAAAAAAACTTAAACCAAGCGTTCGACATCCCCGAGGATTTAGACTACATCGAGTGACAATTTATCCAGAAAAACCAACACCATTTCCAAGAAACCTCCAAAATCTAACATCACTTTCTTCAACTTTTATTCGCATAAAAAAAAAAAACCAAAAAAAAAAAAAAAAAAAAAAAAAAAAAACAAAAAAAAAAAAAAAAAAAAAAAAAAAAAAACCAAAAAAAAATCCGTTTGTAAACATTTTATTACAAAATAGTGAATGAACCATGAAATATGACAATATGATAAAATCTGTACATTAATTAATAAACCATCCAAACAAAAATCCCTTCACGAAGGACAATGCCGCACCGCATATTTGCCCACCTGCAAATCCGTAATGGACAACTTGAACCGGTTACCATCGTGCCGCTTCAACACAACCTCACTCGTGTTAATCGCCGTTATGTGGGCGCTGAAAAAAACCACAAAAAAAAAAAAAAAAAATTAAAACCCAAAATACAAATTCCACAAAATTCGACACAAATTGCAGGTAAACTCAGCTGCAACCTGTTAATGACAACAAACAAACAAAGCAGCCAACAAGTTAATTGGTTATATATAAGAAAAGAAAAGAAAAAAATTTAAAAAAACAAAAAAAAAATCAAAAATAGAAAAATGTTTTTGATGGAAATGAAGTTGTGAGAAGAACTCACAGGAGAGGAGAATCCTCCTTATTCTCAATGATGATGTGATGTCCTTTACAGAAAGATTGGCCTTCAAACAATAGTTTACCATCGGCAAACCGCGCATTGTATTGATTTTCTTCGCTTCGATAAGTATCTGAATTGAGCAAATGGGAATTAGAAACAGCAACAATGAAAACAAATCAAATTTCGAATTTTTCTTTCTTTCTTTCTTTTTAAAAAAAAAAAAAAAAAAAATGGTTTTGCCCTCGTTTTCAGCGGCGCATTGTGTTTAATTTGGCTTGGATTTGCGGGACACAAATAAGTGGATATTCTAGATGAATAATTGCATTGTTTAGGCATAAATATGAAATGTTTAGCTAAAAAAAAATGTTTGGTTTAAACTTAAAAAATTAAAAATGCATTGTTAAGCATCAAAATGAATTGTTTAAGCATCAAAATGAATTGGTTAAGCCCAAAAATGCATTTTTATGCATCAGAATGAATTGTTTAGGCCCAAAAATGCATTGTTAAGCACAAAAATAAATTGTTTAAGCCAAAAAATGAATTCTTTAAGCACAAAAATGCATTGTTTAGTTACAAAAATGCATTATTTAGGTTTTAAATAAATTACTTAAGCCAAAAAATGCATTATTTGGGCATACAAACGCATTGTTAAGCTTTAAAATGAAATGTTTCAGCACAAAAATGCATTGTTTAGTAACAAAAGTGCATTATTTAGGTTATAAGTGAATTATTTAAGCCAAAAAATGCATTGTTAAGCTTCAAAATGAATTGTTTAGTTACAAAAATGCATTGTTTAGCTTCAAAATGCATTGTTTAGGCACAAAAATGCATTGTTTAGTAACAAAATGCATTGTTTAGTAACAAAATGCATTGTTTAGGCACAAAAATGCATTGTTTAGCTTCAAAATGCATTGTTTAGGCACAAAAATGCATCGTTTAGGCACAAAAATGCATCGTTTAAGCACAAAAATGCATTGTTTAGCTTCAAAATGCATTGTTTAGCTTCAAAATGAATTGTTTAAGCACACAAATGCATTGTTTAAGCACACAAATGCATTGTTTAAGCACACAAATGCATTGTTTAAGCACAAAAATGAACTTTTTAAGCGAAATAATGTATACAAAGTGCAAAAATGACATTATTTCATACAAAAAAGCACAAAAAATCATCATTTTTGTGTTTATTTGGATAGCACCTAACGGGTCATAAATGCACCACTGCTTATTTTTGCATCATTTAAACCGCTCGAAAAAAAAAAAAATCAAAAAAAAATTGTTGTGTCCGAAATAGCCATTTGTGAGTAAATCAGTGTTGCTATTGTTTATAATGATGGGTAAATAAATAAATAATAAAATCAACAAAATGACGCATGATTTTTTTGGTTTTTCTCAGCTTCACGACACTTGCACAAACAGTCAATTGAATTACGTCATTCGACTTACATTCACATTTTCGTTTGCTCGCCTTCAAAGCCTGTGGAGTTTTTTAGAAAAATGTTATAATGTTAAAATGATTTTTGTTTATTATTTTATATTTTATATATATATATATATATAATTTTTTTTTTTAAAGTTTTTATTATTAAAATACCTTCCTAATGGCTGTCCAGTCCTCCAGTATGTCGTTTTCGTGCAACATGTAAACGATGTAGGGTCCGGAAACGGTCACGGGTTTCTTTCGTTTGTCGGGATTCGTCGGGTCTGTTTTTCTGCGGTTCTTTTTGTGATTTGCTTGTTCGTTTTTCAGATCTAGAAAAAGGCGAATTTAGGTTAAAAATATTCGAATTGTTTGTTTGTTTTAATGGAAAAGTTTAATTTTTAGGGGATTAATTCAGTTTTTTTTTCGTGAAGAATTTAATTTTTAATGGGGAAATTGAATATTTAGTAGAAAAATGATTTTATATTTGGAAAAATTAAATTTTTATTAGAAAAAATTGAATTTTAAAGGCAAAAATTGAATTTTAAAAGCAAAAATTAAATTTTAAAAGCAAAAATTGAATTTTAAAGGCAAAAATTGAATTTTAAAGGCAAAAATTGAATTTGTCACGGAAATGCCTTTTGTGGTATTTATGCAGATGTACCCATGTGCACGGATTTGCATATGAGTAATCTGCACCGCGCTGATACAGATCATATCAGCATTATTTATAGATTCCATCCTTTCACCCCTCATCTGTTGCGCTAATAGTGCGCTCCTCTGGTCATGTGACCAGAGGTTTCTTTACTCAGTTAGAGCTCTAATAAATCACTTTTTGCTGGGGTTCTCACCCATCAACATCACCTCAGTCTTTGGAGTCCTTTCTCTGGATAAGGCCAGACTACTGAAACCAGCCCTGGCCTTTACCCATCTTACTGGCAATGCCTGCCCTAACCACAAGCAGCCCACTGGCCTCTTACTTTGCTGTAACCCAGACAACCATCTGCGAATGCACAACACTCAACACGCAACTCATCCCGCTTGTACCCAGCACTCTTTAGCTGAGCCCCCTGCTTAGTTGGACACCTGGAACAGGTTAAGGATCCTAACGGAGGACAAGAATCGAGTCCTAAATAATAATATATTGCACACGAAGAATTCAGCGCTCGAAGGCTCCGAGGCCCGCGTCCAAGGTACCTTTAGTAGAGCGCTGACGGGCCTGCACCCCTTTGAGCACTTAACACCCTTTACGAACATTGTGAAAAGGCTGATCCGTGACAATTGGCGAGCTTGACAGGATTCTTCGTCTATATGCGATAAGTGTTGGAACATTCGACTTCCTATCATTCTAAGTTATTTGTTTTGTTTGCATCTTTTATCATGGCGACTTTTAGTGATTCAACACCATCCCGTGACCTATTAGATGTTGTGAATCTCATGTCTCTCACATCGAGATTGGAGGACCACTACCGACTGTCGACTAGAATAGGGATAACCGCTACTAGTTCAGCGCCCATCAACTCGCAGCCGGTCACCATGTGCCAAACACCAGGAAACGAACTTTATGGGCTTACTTGGTCTCCAACCAGGTGCGGGCAGAGCAGTGGGCGCGAGCCCCTAGTGCA
>JAQFXT010001788.1:0-15186 GCA_034683725.1 Strigamia crassipes
ACATTTTTATCAATTTTTTAAAATCTGTTAATTTATAAACCGTGTAAAAGCAAAATCGTGTAAAACAAGTGCCGTGTGAATCGGGGGATAGGTGTAGTCTTTTTAATACGCTACATTTAAGAGCATTTTTATTATTTATTTTTACTGAATGTAAAGGTAGCTTATGCATATGTAATGACTAAAATATTGCATACTTACTTGATACAAAAACAATGCTTTGTGGATATAATATGTTAAATGAAATATTGGATTAGCATTAGGCAGATCTCCAATTTTACTCTCTTCATCATCTGATATTGTATTTAGCAGTGGAACTAAAGACCAAGCAGATGCTTCCCAATTTTCATCATCTTCTAAACCTTCCAACAATGCCTTTTCTACGTCTTTCTCCTCATTCGTCTTTGCACTAGACGGCAGCCATTCCAAATCTCCGAAATACAGAGCACCAATAAGTTGGAATAGCCTTAAATACAAAGGGAGTTGTTGGTCAGTTACACGTATTTCCATTCTGTCGCAAACAAAATCCAATCGTAAGACATGTGGAAACTTTGTCGTCAAACTATCAAAGGCAACGGAAAGACGACATTGAACTGCACAAGGTTGAATTACCGGAGCCTAAAAAAAATATAAAACCATATTCTCAACCAACACAAAACTCTTTCTGCATAAAAACTAATCAAATTGTATGCAGAATACCACTGAAACTGCAGAATTCTGCAGAGCAAATTTTCAAAAGCAGCTACCCGATTAACCATTAAACAAGATACGCACTTGCTTAAGGCAGGGGTCAGCAACCTTTTGAGACGGAAGAGCCAAAAGTTACAATTTACAAAATTTCCCAGTTTTTAAAGAGCCACTAACATTTTTGTTTCAATATTATGGTATTTGATTAGAATTAGGTATATAAATTTGATTTTTGATTTAAAATAAATAGCTTTAAATATGAAATAATATTTATTCATATAAAATCATAAAAATGTTTTGCACAAAACATATTAAAGTGTTTTACTCTGCTAGAATAATAAAATTAGTAATTAAATAATATAACTATAATTATTGAATAATAGATAGTTACAATAGTTACATCAATGGGAGCATTGGCCTTGCATGCCTTTTGAAAGTTTGGTTAAATCTGGCTCATAACTTGTTGTTTTCAATTTCAGAACTGGAGAGCCGCATCTTGTCATCGAAAGAGCCGCAGGTTGCCGACCCCTGGCTTAAGGCATCAAGAAAAAGTGGCACCAAATATACACACAAATACATCCAAATTTTGATTGGGAAACTTACCACAAAACTTATTACGTTCAAATGGCTTTCATAAAATTTCCAAAATTTTTAATACGCTGATAATTGCTATGTATTTTGAATGGACATACTGTATATACGGGTACCAAATTCTTTTAAGTGCTTAGGGCCTCTAATGGTATTAATCTGGCCTGGTAATCACCTACCTGTTTGATTTCAATTTCCCCATTTGCATTTGTCTGGTCCATGTGTAAGGTCCAGTCATTGAATGTTATTAGCTTTCGAAGTAACAAACCAGCTTTTTGGGGGTCAATGTAAGCCGTTTTCCATTCTTGGTTTACTGTGTCTATCCGGGTATATTTCCCATCGATGACAAATACCATATCATCTTCTATATATTTTAAGGAAAAGTTATTAAACACAAAGATGTAATTCCATAAAACTCTGTTCATCAGAGATTGTGTGAACGATGAAAAAATATCATCTTCCAATACTGAAGTCTGGGGTCTATTTCTTGACCTAGAAATAGATAAGAAAACAAGTAAATATAAAAAAAAACTACATTCTTTGTGTAAAAGCTTTTATTTTGCGGCTAAATAAACGAAAATCTCAAAAGAAGACTTCATTTTACTCATATCGTTTCTGAATGAACATGCTTGCTAAATAATATTAACAGATCTATTTTTTTTTTTTTAAAAAGCTAGGGCCTCCACAGGGTTTAATGCGACCCTAGACATTTAACCAGTGGGCATCCAGCACTGCAATTCAGCAAACAAGAATTAAAATTTTGTACATTACCCAGTTTCCGATTCCTTTTTCTGTTTTTCTTTGCAATCTTTCAATTTGACAGTTATTTCAAATGAATTAATAGTAGCTACAATTGGTTCTGTTGCAAGTTTAGTCCAAGGCACATGGATCTGACATTCCTGAATATGAGCACTGAGAAATGTAAATGCAAACTCAGGAAATTCCTCTTCAAACACATCCACATTTAAGTCAATATTACGAAATACTCCATCACCGGCCCACATAGAAATCTAAATAAAATATACAAAAATGCAATGAAATTTGATAACTCTGATCCGATATCCCTTCCAAGCACACTGCGCCGGAGATGGTATTAATGAAAATGCTCTCGTTGAACATCTGCGCTATAATTACAAAACCACAAAAACTCACGAATTGAATTTTATGCACAAAAATTCTTTTTCTGCACTTTTTTTGCCAAAATTTGTCGGATGTCTTATATACGTTAAGTGTACGACAACCCAGGCGCTTTATTGAACCCGATAGTTGTTCCTTAAAAATGTTGGTGACCCCAGGTCAAGGAGTATGACAATCGCTTGAATATTTCTGAATCCCTCCGAATCCCTCCCGAATCTTTATAATAACGGAATCTCAAATCTCGCAAAATTTCACGAAATTTTTCGAGATTTCACGAAATTTTTCGAGATTTCACGAAATTTTTCGAGATTTCACAACATTTTTCGAGATTTCACAACATTTTTCGAGATTTCACAAAATTTTTCGAGATTTCACAAAATTTTTCGAGATTTCACAAAATTTTTCGAGATTTCACAAAATTTTTCGAGATTTTATTACATTTTAGGAGATTTGGTGGATGAAAATGCCAGTCAAAATAATGTTGGTTTTTTTTTTTTTATAAATTGGTCTTGAATCTTTCTGAATCTCCTCAAATCTTGCCAAATCCCCCTGAATCTTCCCAAAATCATCCTGAATCCATCTGAATCCAAAAAATGTGAGAGATTCCTAATCTTTCGAACATTATTTTCGATTGTTGCACTAAACAGGCCACTAAACAGACCATCGAAGTTTTACGATATGCTAAATCAAAGCTTTGTAAATAAATGTTATCTTTTTGTTGTGTAGCTGAAATGAATCGCATTTAACGGTCAAATTTATTGCTAATGGACTGTGCTAATGTTATCTTACTTCTGCATCACGTGGATCAAACTTTTTCACATATTTCTGTAGGCATCTCCATACCATATGTACTATTATTGAATCTAACAAATACATTGTTCATGCCTCATGTGCAGCCACAGATAAGATCTATCGGGGAAAAAAAGGTGAATCATAATGAATATCAGATTTAAAAATTCTTTCCATCAAAAACACAAACAACTAAAATAATTTGAAAAAATCTTTTTACCTTTTTACACATACAAAGACACATTTTTGTCATCCACTCGTAACCGATCCAATTAATAGATGCAAGTCAAACTGTTGTCATGCTGGATAAAAGAAAATTACCTGCTGAAAAATAATAAATTGATGTTGTCAAAAACCGTTTTTGGTCTCTGGTTTGATGGTTAACTATAGGATATTACCTGTTTGAACGGTATTAATTCCAAACCCAATGTATGGCAAAAACAAATGAACGTTTGGTTTCGTTACGCTACAGCTGTGCATAAACCTCTATTACACCGATACTAATACATCAATCCGATTTATGTTTCTGTTTAACGCCTACATAAACCGACTCAGAACAATACGCAATAGCGGATGCCGACAGCGAGAGCATGCTCTGCGCCATTTGTAACACCAGGAATAACTAACGAAACGATATAGGAGTAAGTCCCTTGCTCAGTTTATGCACATTGCGCTTTAACTGGGACGTATAAAACGTAATAAATCGAAACAAATCAAACGAAACAAGCAAACAGATGATAAATTCAAAATTCCATTGCACTAACCATAGACATGTATATATATGTCTATGCACTAACTCATTCCTGGTGTACTGGAAAAATTTAACGCAGGAAAAATAACGCGGAGCACGCTGTCGTCACCCGTTTCTGGGTACCCCTTACCTTAAACACCCAACAATATTTTAGAAAGCGGTTCGCATCGAAAATATTGTAAAAAGTATTGATGTTTTGATGGTTTTGATGTTAACAACAGCTGTAAGTTGGACATATAATTTTGAATATGAATATTCCAGAACACATAAATTGATCTTCTTTTCTAATAAATAACGCCAGCTTAGCGACAGCAGTTGTATATGAATTTTCGAAAAGATATATTTGAAATTTTGAAGAAAAAAAAATATGGAACGCTTCACGATTTTGCGTGTCATCCTTGCGCAGGGGCCATGCTAATCTTCTCTGTATCGTTCCAATTTTAGTATATGTATTGCCGAAGCAATACATATACTCTTATCTTTTGTTTACTTTATATAGTAGTATTTTCTTAACGTATAATTAGGCCGGTGTGTCAGTATATTTCGAAGCATTTTTCTCTATTTATTGAAAAGTCAAATAAAATATCCCTCATATAAATAATTCAAAAATAGTGTATTATATTTGTTTAAAAAATAAACAAATATTTATTAGTACATATAACATTTATTTTATGCTCGGAATATTTGTAATACAACCAATGTAACTTGGTTGCCATCTTACGGCAAAAAAGTAAATTGTAATAATTTTGCCAATAAAGTCTCGATTATGAGTGATTCAAAACGAATTTAAGACCGATTCTCCTGTGAGAACTGCAGTAGCCTCGAATTAACGCTTGAAACATGCTTTATTAAAATTAAAAAATAGTAAAAATTAACTAAACGTTTGTATGTGGCGGTATTTATGACCACAACGCCATCTATCTGTGATTTAGAACGATTCAATGAATTGTGTCCAGACTTTTCTTGTTTCCAGATACAGACAATTTGCCGATTTTGACTACAAGAGAGATCATTTTTGGGATTAGTTTATCAAAATTTAAAATTAAACTTAAGTAAATAACGGCGATTTGAATAAAAATGTAGCGCGTGATCAAAATAGGCCAATCACGGCACAGTACCCGGGATTCGGGTCCCTTTAACAAAAGCGATCCCCGAGCGATCCCGTCGCCAAGATACCTCAGTGAAGATTTCAAGTAAGTAAATCTGAGATTTCACCGCTGTTCTCAAATTACGAACAAATGAAACAATTTTTTAAATTTTAGTCATCACGTCTAACAGTCATCTGCACTTTTTTCTACCGTTTAACTGAATCCGAAGCAACTAACGGTAAAGTTTTCGAACAAAGCGAAGGTAATGTTAATTTATTTTCTCACGCTCATAAATCGTAATGATAATCCGGAATTTTTCCATAGGTATCCAAAACAATGGCAACTAACAAGCGAGTTCGAAAAAGCGACGAATTCAACGCAAAGGAAGAACAGCAGAAATCGCTTTCGACAAATCTGTACAATTTGCGCGACGATGGAAACCCGGAAAAAGTCGTGTTGGAATGCAAAGATGGCCGCGTGCTCGCCCACAAAACCGTGTTGGTCGCCGGCAGCGACTATTTCTGCGCCATGTTCAGCCACACCAACATCGAAAACGAAACAAACATGGCGTCTTTTCTGGACACATCGGTGGAAGTGATGAATATCGTCGTGAAATTCATCTACGCGCAAGACATTCCCACCCAGCCTGAAATAACCGATGCATCGATACGCGAAACGATCGTTGCTGCCGATAAAATGCAATTGAACGGCTTGTTCGAAAAATACTGGAATTTATACTGCACTCCGATCACACTGGAGAACTTTTTAAACGTCTGGCAGCTGGCGGAACTGTTCAACGTGGACGACACGATTCAAAGCGTTCGTCTGTTTGTCCTGAATCACACGAAGCAGATCTCCGCACTCGATATTCTTTCCGACATCACTGTCACACAGCTGGAGAATCTGATAGCGCACAAAGTGAGCACGTTGCAGCCACCCAAAGTGGGCGAATTCGTACAATTTCTTCTGACCTGGGCAACGAAGGAGGGCACCGAGAACCGGATCGACGACGTCATCAATTTAATACTGAAATGCAACATCAAGCGAATCCCAGATTACGTTCTCCGCGAGCTCATGTCGACTAATCTGGTTGTCGTCAACACGCCAGCAATCTACAGCGTGCTGAGCAAAGAGGCCATCTCGAGGTGGCTGACGATGACCAAACCACAAATAGCAATTTACGCGTTTGTAATCGAAACCGGAAGATGCAATTATTCGGTTAATTATCTGACGGCTGATAGCTGGTGTCCCATACCGAAGGAACTACGATTGGAAAACTGGTTTCCAGCTGTTTCGAGGCCAGGAGAAGTATTTTTCTTTAAGTTCTCTCAGTCTGAGAACTCCACGCACGGATTTGTCGCGTACGACGAAGCCACGACGGCTCGGTACAACCAAGTGGAGCAATTGACGTTGGATGATTCGATTACGAGCGAAACTGCGGATCGTAAAGAGATTTTCTTTCGGCGGACGAATACCTCTTACGCGTGTTTCAATTTCGGCCAGAAGAAGTGGCGGACGATTCATTTCAACGAGGAGATCAACAGTTGCAGGTCGATGCTTTTGGCGACCGCTGACGGGAAATATTTGTTCGATCTGGACGAACGGCGGATCAAAATCGTCGACATTTGGCTGGGGACGAGTGTGACGAAGGAGAAATTGGCGGGGAATTGGCAAAGCATTAAGTGCAAGAGCCTCGAAACGGAGCCGGCGAGGAAATTAATTTTTTTTCAAAAATTACCCACTAGCAGTTTGTTGCTTTACGACATCGAATGCGACACGTGGAGTGTCGTGCCTGTGCCTAATATTACGCACGACGTGTTCTTGTACGTTTCTTACGACGAGGATTGTTTAGTATTCGAGAAGACGGATGCCGCGTACAACGTGTATTCATTGAAAACTATGACGAAAATCACGGAGTATATTACACCGAATCATCTCAACAGTCGCATCCATTTTGATGTCAGTATTAAGATGCACTCGTTGGGCGAAACATAGTAGGCATTTAATAATTGTAGTCAATTAGTCATCTGCGGTTTTAGTAATATTTTCATTTGTGTTTAATTAAATCTTCAATTTTTTGTTCTTCTTATTTCCTTACATTTAGAATTGGTGATTTTTATAGTCAATTATTTAAATTAAGAAAATTGTTTTAATTTTAGAATTTGGAAAAAATATTGTTTAATTTCAAAACAAAGAGTAAAATCTTTTTTCTTTTCTTTTTTTTGCATTCGCAAATCTAAACATTTTAGTAAAATTTGAAAGTGGCTGTTTGCAAACCCTTTTTCAGGTGAAAACGATTGTTTTGTCATTGAAAACATTGGTTTTCATCGGAAAAAGCGTGATACCGAACGTTTTGCTAATGCTAATTTTCTTTATATATTGTTCCTATAACATTCCTATAACATTTCTATAACATTCCTACATCGTTACTAAAAAAAATCGAAAAAAATAATGTTTAGCACAATTTCATCCAAAAAAATCGACATTTAGCAATTTGATATGAAAAATCGTAAAAAGTAATCGATGTGTAATAGAATTTGATATAAAAAAATCGAATAAAAATCGGTATTTAATAGAATTTCGTCTGAAAAATCGCAAGAAATTGATATTTAATAGAATTTCGTCTAAAAAATTGAATAAAAAATCTGTATTTAATAGAATGCGACCTGAAAAATCGAATAAAAATCTATATTTAATAGAATGTGATCCGAAAAATCGAATGAAAATCTATATTTAATAGAATGTGACCTGAAAAAAATCTATAATCACATTACATCGCTTGGACAGCACCGGATAGTGAAAAATTTGACTTCTCCGTCTGATCTTAAAAATTCAGGGGCAGCACGAGGCTGCACCTCGGGACACCACAAAGATCAGAAAACGTTTTACCAAAAATCAGATCATCAATGCAAACTTTATTCAAGATAATCAATTGATGTCCAAATGATAGCACATATTGATTCAGTAATAATCAGTTTTTCTCCATAAAGAAGCGCTCACACTTGTCGACTTCTGAGGGAATGTTTGAAATCGAGAGAAATTCATCATCTCTGATTCACCTGGAGAAACCTTGATCTTGCGATGAATTACCTACAAAAAATTAACCAATTAAAAAAATTTTGAAAAGTTTAAAATTCAATGTTTACTTGACAAACAAGCTTCAAACCAATGCTTTCAGCCACTTGGTCCATCATACTTTTAAAAGGACCTCCACTGTTATCCATAAAGAACAAACGTGCATTTCGTTTCATGTGAGATAACAACTCCTACGACAACAAAAACTTTTTTTTAAAACTTAGAATCGAAAGAATTTATGGTGATATCAAATTGTGTTTGTGGAAAACCCAATTAATTATCATTTAGTTAAATTAGTGGGACCTCTTAGAGGTAAAAGTAGTAATTGGGACATTCAATATAAATTCAGTGGGATTTTCAGGGACATAAATAAACGAAATAAACTTAAAAATTCGAGCTACTTGTAATAACTGAAAATTATAGCAATTAGCTCCAACGGCGCTCAAGAATTTGACTATGGTGATGACATCAGCATTTCGAATGCAGTAAATGATTTTATCTCTGATAGGTGACTGGAAAAAAGAAAAAATACACAGTTTTTTTTTTATAAATAACTAAATTGATAAATTTTAATTTTAAAATTTTAGTAAACCTGGAAAAAATTATAACGGACATAATCGAAATGTATTATACCGTATCCATAACTGTCATTTATATTCGCGAATAACTTTCTCGTTTCCCTCGACCAGTTGTTATAGTCCAAAATAACAGCATTTACTTGCACGTCAATATCGTTGTACTCCATAAATCGACACAATCCAACTAAATCGGATCCAGGGCCTCCGCCGATGCAACAAACGTTTAGCTCTGGTTTGTTTTCCAAAAAACCAGGAAAGCGTATGTCGGCTAATTTCGTCCAGCACACTCTAACGGCGTTAGAGATGCACACAAAATAGCGGTAAAAATACGCATATCGTAGGATTATGTCGTTTTCGAAATCAAAAGAAAATGGATCCGGATCGGAAGAGTTGTAAAGATGGCCCAATGCGTAAGTGGCTTGGTCCACTTGAGGCTTTAAGTAGTTTGGAATCATATCCAATACGAGTCGGTGATAAACCTGCTCGTTCATTTTGTTTTGTTTCTTTCTAAGATTAAATAAAAACCGTATTATAAATGCATGATATTACAATCTGTATATCTTACTTTTATTTTGATTACGACTGACGAGAAAAAGAAAACATCCAGCGAAAATAAGTGAGTGTATAATTGGTAATTGTTGGGGCAATTTCTCGCGAGCTTCTCGCGTTGTTAAACGAGAACTAGGAAGTTGCGAAAGCAGTTTTTATTTTATTACAATTACTGTTCGCTTTATTATTCGTTTATGGTTTTTGTTTCGTCGGGATTAACAGTCAAAATCTTTTTTTTTTTTTTGCAAGAATTAAACTTGTTTATTTACTTTACTAATCCAGTCAAGCCTTGTGGCCCTCTGGTAGACGGGTCATGCTGAGCGGAGAACCAAAGATGTACCAAAGATTGACGTTTTTGGTCAAAAATTGGACGTTTTTTGGTCAAAAAATGGACGTTTTTTGGTCAAAAAATGGACGTTTTTGGTCAAAAATTGGATGTTTTTGGTCAAAAATTGGATGTTTTTGGTCAAAAATTGAATGTATTGGCCGTATATTGGATACGTTTTATCAAAACGGAATTTTCGGGCCTAAGTGTGAATTTTAGATTCAGGGTAGTGGCCATGGTCTATGAATCCATCAATACTTAGAGGGGTAATACAGAACATCGAAATTACAATGCATGGATTTACACTTATCCAGTTTCAATGGACATCCTTAACCTTTTCTCTTTATTTTATTATTTGACAATTTTTAATTTTTCCGTTTTACTTTACAAATTAAAAAGATTAATTTTATAATAATTTTCTAGGAAAAAAGCAAAATCGAAAAACTGAGGTTTTCAAAAATTGCAGTTATCCCAAACTCTACTTGCAGCAGCCAAAATCTTCCAAAACAAAGGATTTTTAAAATTGGAAAGCGCATAAATATAGACCCGAAAACCAGGTAATGTGGGCCCCATCCATGTACAGCAGCAAAACATTTCTCTAAGGAAATAAAAATTCAAAAATCAACAGTATTCGTTCACTTGTTGAAAGCAAACATTAACAGCACCAAGTCCCTACAACAAAATGCACTTACATGTCCTATTTGCTCACCATCACTCGGAGCGCATGATATATTACTTCTGGTTATTACTTATTTTGTCATTTCATCACTGTTTGTTTATTTTTTTAAATGTTGTGTAAATTTACTTCGAAGTTACGCTTCTGCCTTGGTTCAGCCGATCAGCCGTTCAGCGTTTTACCTAGTGCTTATTCCGGATCACAGTTTATCTGCAGATTTCTAACTTGGCTTCCAAAAGAACGGGTCGGTCGCAACCACGTCCGACCTAAAAAGTATGAACACACTAGATGCATTCCAAAATAAGCGTTTCAGTTGTTTCTTTTGTTTGCGTTTTCTGCCAATTTTTTACGTATATAAGCGCATTTTCTTTTCATCGTGACTCGGGAGTTGCCTGTGGCTCGCCAATTCTTGCAGTAATTAAAGTACAGGCGGACTGGGCACAGATATATTAAATGCATACAAAAATTAATTATTTTTTGATAATGTCTTTCAATTTTGTGTTTTTTATTAATAAACTTGATCAAACTCGTTGGGAAAAAAAATTTAAGCGTAATTAGGGTGCTCAGATGTCCTGATTTTATCAGGATTGTACTGATTTTTAGAAGCTCGTCCTGATTCTAAAAATGTCCTGATTTTGTCTTGAAATTCGGGTTTCCGTCCTGATTTGTCCTGAACTTTTTAAAAAATTTAAGATAATCAAGCTGAACGTTACTGTAAACAAGATAAATAAACACGTCAGTGTGTTTTAGTTTATTTTTCAAATCAATTGCTACGTAGTGTAGTGTTTGAATTTGATGTTTTATTGTAGTAATAAACGTTATTTTGAAAAGTGCCACTTTTTTTCAAATGTCCTGATTTTGGACCAGAGGTATCTGAGCACCCTAAGCTTAATGCTAAAACAACCAAAGTCATTACAACCGTTATTGCCATTTCAGCACAACACAATTGAGTTTTGGAATTCACCTACTGAGTAGAATTTTTAGAAAATTGCATTGTGGTTGGAGAACTCCAGAGACAGAATAAAAAAAAGAAGCAACTGCAACATTCAATTGTGGTCGATATGCAAATAGAAGTAAAACGATGGAATGGAAATATGGAAAGTAGTGATATGTGCACCGCTCAACAATTTGCTCGCTCGTGAGCACCGATCTGTGATCGTTAATTAACCATAAACTGCTGCCTGAGAAATTGTGGGTGATAATTTAGTGTAAATAGAATAAGAGAAGCCCAAGATTTATTTCATAATTTGCATGATGTGTTTATCAAAAAGAGAAGAAGGATTTTGTTCAGTTTTAGATCCCCTTGTGATCCGTATGGGCGCGACGTCTAGGCGTAAAGCATTGAACTAAAATGCATCAGCGCTTTGGTTAAAGTCTTGAATTTGGATGTCGACAAGAAATAGCAACGATGATACCGCGAATGATGGTTCGGGGACCTTGTACAGCGAATCTCCTTAATGTTGTAAGATGTTGGTCATCTGCAACTTCTGAAAATAAATTATTCCCTCAGTTGAATGACTTAACCCACGAAATTCCCTCAGGATTTAATACGGGACTAGACCTCTACGACTCAGCGTGTAAACGAAAAGTTCCCTTGGTTTTAAAACACAAAAATATTGTCAAATGGTAATAATAATTCAGAATACAAATGACGTATTTTTAATTCAATGATTTTGTGTATTTGTACAGGTACAGTTGCGGACCAACCGTATATGACGATGCCCACATTGGACATGCATAGTAATTTTTATTTTTACATTTTTTAAAAATAATGTTAGAATTTTAGAATTTTTTTTACAGTTGTTATGTTCAATTTGATATCATCAGAAGAATTTTACAAAATTTTTTCAATTTTGATGTGATTTTTCAAATGGCAATTACAGATATTGATGATAAAATCATTAAACGAGCACTTGAAGTAAGAAATGTTAAATGTTATTTACAAATAAATGTATTAATTATATTTTTTTAGGAGGGAAAACCTTTTCAAGAGCTGACTATGAAATACGAATCAAATTTTTTTCGAGATATGGAATCACTAAATGTTTTACGGCCAGTTGTTGTAACTCGAGTTACTGATTATATTCCGCAGATAATTGCGTTTATTCAAAAGATTATAAACAACGGATTTGCGTATGTCTCAAACGAAGGTGATGCGAGGTCAAAATTTAAAAATCGGTTTTTTCAATTAATCATAACAATTTATTTTGTTTTTTTAGGGTCTGTGTACTTCGATGTCCGAAAATATGGCAGTAAAGGAAAATTTAGGAAATTCGACTTGAATGAAGAATGTCCAGGTGTTTTGGTTACAAACGTTATCATGCTTTGTTTAAAATTTATATTTTAATTTTAGGTGACTTGAACGACAAATTACACAAAGCTGATTTCGCATTGTGGAAAGCGGTTAAGTCGAACGAACCGTTTTGGACAAGTCCTTGGGGCAGCGGTCGACCTGGGTGGCATATTGAATGTTCGGCTATGGCAAAGTGCGAGCTAAATTTTTGTATACGAAAGAAATATTTATTTTTTTATTATAAATTTCTGAAACACATTTTAGTGATATTTTCGGTTCTCAAGTAGACATTCATTCTGGCGGAATTGATCTCCAGTTTCCGCATCACGAAAATGAAGAAGCTCAGTGCTGCACCTATAATTTATCACCTCGATGGACTAATTACTGGATGCACTGCGGCCATTTGCATTTTAAAAATGAGAAAATGTCGAAATCGTTGAAAAATACAATCACAGTTGAAGACTTTTTGAAAACGCATTCGGCTGATAAATTCCGCATGTTTTGTTTATGCTGTTCGCTACAAAATAGTAAAAAAAAATAATTCTATCTTGATGAAAATAGTGAATTTTATATTTATTCTGTTTTTTTCTTCACGTTTAGATGTGGAATACAGCGACACAATGATGGACGTAGCCGAGGCAACTTGTAATAAATTGATATCGTTTCAAAATAACGTCAAGTGTTATATTGCTGGACAAATTGACGGCAATGTGGAAGAAGCACAAGTGCTTGAAAAGTATTTTTCGTATTTATTTTAGTGGATAGTACGTTTGGTTAATTATTTTTCTAAAATTCCCAGGTTATCAGACACTCGAGAAATAGTTTTAACGTCCTTAAAGGATAATTTCAACACAGTGAAGGCTATGAATTCCGTAATGGATTTGGTAACGACGACTAATAAAATGTTCTCGCCACATGTAAGTAAAATTTTACAATGAACAAATTTGTATTAAAGTATTTTTGTATAGATTCAGTTTGCTTCGAGGTCACCAGTTGCCATTTCTGCCATTTCTGTTTATATCAACGAAGTATTAACTCAATTCGGTTTTAATTTATCAGAAAAGGTATTTTTTCATGTTTTAAACGTGTTTTAGCTTATACATTTTATTGTTTGTTTTAGTCGAGTGGTAAAGAAAGTCGTAAAAATTCATTTCAATTTAACACTATTATGGATGAAACGGTAGAATTCCGTCATTCAGTTCGCAATTATGCACTTGCAAAGAATGATGGTAACTACTTTTCTTTGGGATTGTAAATTTTTTTTAAATTTAAAGTTTTAAATTTGATTGATGTAGAGCCTAAAGAACTCAAACGTGAATTTCAACAGCAAAGACGACAATTATTAGACTTGTGCGATGATTTTAGGAACAATTTGAAAACGGCCGGAGTAGAAATCAAAGTAAAACGAATTTTATGAGCTATGAATTAAATTTTACGAATTGTTTTTTGTTAGGATCATGGACAGGTCTCTTCCTGGAATAAAATTACACCAATAGAATGATTTCAACCATTTTTAAAATAAAGAGTTTTTAGTTTCTTTTATTTGTCTATGTTACAATTTCTAGCTGCATTCAAAAAGTCGTGTTTTAAGTGTTTTAGACGTTTGTGTTTTTGTTTTTGTATTTTTTAACTTCACAAATTTAAAACACAAACACCTAAAACACTCAAAACACAACTTTTTGAATGCAGCTACTAACTACATTACGAAAGTAGCGTTTCAGTCGTTTTAACTGTGTCATGTTATCCCGATGACGTCACATCCGGAAAAAGTCTGTGTCTGTGGCGCTAACACCTATAATCTGTGGTAGTACTTCACCATGGTTTGGGCATTCCCAAACAACCCTAAAACGAGGGCAAAACGGAACGAACAAGAAACGCCTAAAACGCCTAACACGGCGTTTTTGAATGTAGTTATTGTTAAAATAGGAACAAATAAATTAATTTTTACAATAAAAACACTCGACAAAAACGAACTAACGAAAAAAAAAAAATTGCAAGTGTGATGTATAAAATCGTGTGTGATATTCAGTTGGATTGGAAATAGAATAAGCTCAGCTCAAACTACATCCAAATTGCAAAGCCCAGTGGCTGGACCCTGAGTTTGCCCCCTCCTCACTAAAAAAATGTGACAAATTGCAAAAATTTGCAAAATCTGTGAAAAGTGCAGTCTCCAAAAAAATGCCGCCTAGGTTTAATTCCGGTTTGATTTCGTTTTGATTTTGGTTTGATTCCGTTTTGTCCGAACTAGAGAGTCTGCACATTCACCTGAATGTGGAAATTGTCTATTCGCGATTACTTGTATGTATTTGGGCAATTCTTTCGATTTTATAAATAAACACACATTTTTAAGTTTATAGATGAAAACGTTTCCGATTTAGACACGTTTTCAATGTACGATAGGGACTTTTGTGACAGAAAATGACGCACTTCTATTTCATTCTCTCTAACACGGCTAAAGCCAGTGGCGTAGCAAGGGGGGGGGATGGGGAGCGGAGGGGGCAGTCCGCCCCGGGCGGCACTTTAGCTAAATTTTTCAAAACTTTTTCAAAAATTTGTAAAATTTTGCAAAAATTAGCAAAATTTTGCAAAAATTAGCAAAATTTTGCAAAAATTAGCAAAATTTTGCAAAAATTAGCAAAATTTTGCAAAAATT
>JAQFXT010001789.1:0-15163 GCA_034683725.1 Strigamia crassipes
TTTTCCATAAAAATGCCATTTTTCCATAAAAATGCCATTTTTCCATAAAAATGCCATTTTTCCATAAAAATGCCATTTTTCCATAAAAATGCCATTGTTCCATAAAAATGCCATTTTTCCATAAAAATGCCATTTTTTCATTAAAATGCAATTTTTCCATAAAACAATGCAATTTTTCCATAAAAAATGCAATTTTCCATTAGAAAATGCAATTTATCCTTAAAAAATATTTTTTTTGTATAAAAAATTCACTTTTGTCGATTAAAAAAAGTTTTTCCATTAAAAATGTCAATTATGTCAATTAAAACTACCAAATTTTTCTTTCTTGTTTTTTTATAAAATATAAACTAAGTTCATCTAATTTTACACAGATAATTCGATCCGTTTCACAGGTGCCATTCAACTGATTTCACATTTATCTTTTATCTTTTCCTACTTAAATTTATTTACCTGATGAAATTATAACTCAAATCCAATCGTCTCGTAGTACCACCGTACGAATTCGCAAGTTTTTCCGGTATCCCCACACAATCCTCATTCAAATACGATAACTAAAACACATAAAAACAAATAAAAATTAAATTTTCACTAATCAAACACAAATAAACTCAAATTCTATGCGTTTATTGCCAATAAATTGACGTCACGCCATAAACAACAAATAGGCCTAACCTCTAACACATAAAATTTGCTCGCGCAACGCATCAATTTCGCATTGTTTGAAAACGCAGTCAAAATAACTAACCTGTCCATCCGACCACACTATACTTTCTCTTCGTCCTGGTTTACCGTTCGGTATTTCCTTGTTAGAACGAGGCGGATCGCGAGAGGAATTGGCAGCCATTCGAAGCGCGATAAATCACGAGTGACATCTGTCGTCAAAAGTGTTATTTTTTCCGCTAGATTTACACGAAATCTTTATCGATCTGTACTGCAAGCAAAATATGAACTTTGTTCACTTTGTCGTGTGTGAAACAGTGATAAGATAGAAAATTTATTTATTTATCTGAAGTAAACTTGAAATGTTATTTATTGTATCGAAAAAAATCTATTTTTGTGGAAATATGTTTTCCTGAGATAGACAATGTCCATTTTTGTTTCTACTTATAGAATATGTCAATAGATGGCGCCGTAATAATAATAATAATAACAAAACATGACAAGAAAATGAAAACGTTTGAAATTTTGTAAATGGAAGTCGAAAACAAAATAAAAATAAGAAAATAAATTTAAAAACAAATTGTCACGGGTATGGGTATCTCACCGATGGCTTAATATATTCGTAGACAGAGTTTGTGCACACATTACCCGATACTTCCAGGGTGCTGGTTATCTTTCTAATCTTTAGTCATCCGGGTCTTTTCGCGCATGCACACACCACAGAATAGCACACACTGTGGTAGGCGACAAACACGTTGCGCTAGTGTATTTTGGAATGCAGTTTTTAATTCGATCGTTTAATAAATAAACAGATACAGGTAAATAAATTTTGTGACACCCAAAAGCAGCACAACTAGTAGGCACTGTAATACGCTGTTTACTCGTTGCCTACCACGTAGTGCACAAAATTGCCACCAGAGCGCGCAAAACGATTCTGTAATTTGATCTATAGTCATCATGCCCTAGCCGTCACCAATCGAACCACAAATAAAAACAAATTATCAAAATGACTAGAGCATCAATAAACGTATGAATGATGGCGAAATTTCCACAGAAGTATGCAACAATGCCATAATGTTTTTGGCATCTGTCAGAGAAATTTTTCTGCCAGTGCAGTATGAAATTACGAACTCATTGAGGCGCAGGATTAATTTGTTTTTTCTCTCAATCCCTCAAAGAACTTCAAACAATATTTTTTTTTCTCTTTTTCAATGCGTCATTTTTTGATTCATTAATAATCTGGCAAAATCTTTCACTTTTAAAACAAGTGAAACATGAGTCATATCTGAAAAAAAAATCCAATTTCATTTCATCCTGTGTAATTTTTCTCCAATTAAAAACTAATGAAAGAAGAGAAACAAAAAAAAAATTAATTCCTGAAAGCAGTAGAAAAATCAACGACGTAATCTTCATTCAACTAACAAAGAAAGTTTCAACTTGATAACAATAGTTTTACGTAAGTCGTGTCGAAATTATCATCACTTCCGCCATCTGTTGGCATTCTTTGTCTTACCTTTTTGCGCGATCTGGACAATTTTGGAAAATTTGTATTTGTTGTGCGATATCTGTTCCGCCATTCACATTCATAATTACTAAAGGAAAAGAAAGTGAAAATACTGAATGCTAAAATTACCTAAAAAGTAGTTTCTGCGATTTTGACAAGCGATTTTGAGGCGCATCAAACTCAAAACAAAATGGTGGCCAAGCTCGATCTAAGTGGGCAACTTGAATTATCATCAATACGCTAGAGCCATCCATGGGCACATAACGGCTAAGAAACTTAAAAAATTTTGTTTTATCACATTAATTATACAGTACTCGTTTTTTTGCATCTCATTTTCAATTGGTTTGGTACAACTAAATCCCAATATGGTGGACAACACAAAATTGTAAAATCATGCGATTGTTTTTGGAAGTTTCAATAATTATTGATTTTGTGATTACTGCAAAATTACAAAATTGCCAAGTCATACATATACTAATTCCTCCTAGTGACAATTTTAACTACTTTTGATGTCATATTTAGTGGACTCTTTAACTTCAAACTTCATCTAGCTACCAAGTTGGCGACTTCCCTTGAAATTTTAATGCGCTTAGCATATAGATGTAGGCGCATTAATTCCAGTTTTATTGCTTTCTAATGCAAATAACTACACAGAAGAATATTAATTTCTCTAATGACGATGTTACCGTTGTTATTTACTTAGATGAATATCAAAACCATTAATCCCAACAACAATTTAAAAGTAAAATAACATCAAACCTCAAAAGAACAATAAACAAACTAAAATCAAGCACCATAACGACGCCAAGAACGAGAAGAAAAAAAAATCCTCAACACATATATTACAAGAAACCTTAATGACCATCATGAAAGAAAGTTTTGGCCAAGTGCCCAAGCAGGAAACGATCGTCCTCCATTTTAAGATGTAATTTTAGACCATAAAACCGCGTTAAAATCAGTCCCAAGATATATAACCCACTAGCTTGCATGTAAAATGTAAACATCCCACATAATTGTGTGTAGTTTGCATTGTGGTTAATTCCCATTGGTACAAACTCATCAAGAAATTGAACAAAATAAATTTATTAAAAGCAAATTAATCAAATGTTTTATCACTGCATGATTTGTAGCTTGTGATGTCCAGTTAATCAAAGTCTGAGATTGCAAAATTTATTGTCCAATAAGGAGGTGATTGCTGTTTGAAATGGGTATTTTAAAATGCTAGTTAGATGTATTTTTCCCAAGTAGAAGAGCCCATTACCAGATTTACCAGATGATAATAAGTGCAGAAGAACTTTGCCTTCAAGAAATTTTGATAAGACGAAAGTCTTTATCTGTACTTTAAGTTACAGCTTTAAAAGAAAGCTTTAAACTCGTAAAATTTTGCTGTGAGAGAGAGGAAATGAGTAAAAACAATCGTGCAGCTGATGTCGTTGGTGGAAATTCAGTTTAAATAAAAAAGCCGTGAGGTGGCGTTGAAATAGCAAGGAGTTTCAAATCGAGTGGTCATTTTGTTGACTAACAGAAATGTCTTGCGAAATGTCAATAGAGTCGGTGTAATGAAACGCACAGAAAGACATTATCGTATGATAATACAGTGCAATAATACCAGCGGGAGAACGGGGAATAAGTCGCTTGTCCAATTATTTGAGTTCTTAGTAGAGCAATGTCAACATGCATTACGCATGAGAAAAACGCACCAGGAATCTGGAATGTTAAACAAGTCTCGTGTGCTTTTGGTGAATGAACTAGGGATGCACCGAATACCAATATCATCGGACACCGAATATTTGCCGAATGTTGAAAATGACCAAATACTGAATACCGATATTTATGAATATTAAAATCACAAAATACTAAATATTTACCGAATTTTAAAATCACCGAATACCGAATATCGAATATTTACTAAATACCAAATATCAAATATTTACCGAATTTTAAAATCACCGAATACCGAATATCGAATATTTACTGAATATCAAATATCAAATATTTCCTGAATACCAAATAACGAATATTTACCGAATACTAAAATTACCGAATACCAAATAACGAATATTTACCGAATACTAAAATTACCGAATACCAAATAACGAATGTTTACCGAATACTAAAATTACCGAATACCAGATATTCAAATCACTAAATACCGAATATTTACCGTATACTAAAATCACCGAATACCGAATATTTACCGAATACTAAAATCACCGAATACCGAATATTTACCGAATACTAAAATCACCGAATACCGAATATTTACCGAATATTAAAATCACCGAATACCAAATATTTAAATCACTAAATACCGAATATTTAAATAACTAAATACCGAATATTTAAATCACTAAATACCGAACATTTAAATCACTAAATACCAAATATTTAAATCACTAAATACCGAATAATTACCAAGTACCGAATATTTAAATCACCGAATACCGAATAATTACCGAATACCGAATATTTAAATCACTGAATACCAAATATTTAAATCACTGAATACCAAATAATTACCGAATACCAAATAATTACCGAATACCAAATATTTAAATCACTGAATACCAAATAATTACCAAATACCGAATAATTACCAAATACCGAATAATTACCGAATACCAAATATTTAAATCACTGAATACCAAATACTTACCGAACATTCAAATCACCGCATAACGAATACCGGATATTTACAATACTGTAATTTTTGGTCAAATATCATCGAATGAACCAATACCATATCTTGAAAATCAGCTTTAAAGATCAATAAACTGTTATTTGGATCCTAATTAAAGAATAGATACACTTTGGTTTCCGAAAAATCACCGTAAACATCATATTACCCGCAAGAAAACTTAGGCTTCCCTGCATCACATTCACAATACAGCAAAGATGGCTTTACTAGAGGTGTCAATACATCACGACTTTCAATTGTTATCGGGAAAATTGCAATGTTTTCGCGCATTAATTAGAGTCAAAACATGTGTAAATGCAAAACAAAAAAGATTATTCTTGTTTGGCATATTTTTTTAATGAAGAATGGCATCATCAATTGGATAAATCATCAAAAAAATGAAGTTTTTGTTGCAATTTAGAGAAATGGGAGAAATTGTATATAATTTCCAAAATTCTAATGCTCACTTTAAGACCGCAGGAAAAAGTGATAAAAATTGAATTGAAAATAGATTGTGATTGCACAGTCACAATTCTTTATTCTTACATAGGATCACAGATAAAATAGCACATACAAAACACTTAAAAAATGATAATTGAAAAAAAAATTTCTTTTTTAAAAATTAGCATGTTATCCCTATCTGAACTCATTCAGAACATCCCCAAGTAAAATGTTAATAAAACATCATTTTCTTGACTAATAATTGATCAAATTTCAAAACTCTTCTCGCACCACAGGGGCTTATGCAAAACAAAATTTAAAACTTTAAAACCTCATCATCTACAGCTTAAAGTTTTATTTTGCAAACAAAATAAATAAGTAAAATAAAATAAACAAGTAAGGAAGTGTGTTTGCAAAGACCACACAAAAGAAGTGAAACTTCTGAACTTACAAGTTAGTGTGACTTAATTTCATCATTTAAATTTCACGGTTACATTAAAACGCAAATTTTTGACACTCAAAACGAACGTAAAACAATCGAAACAACTGCAAAATGTATGTACACTTTGTTTTAGAAAACTTGTGACAAACTCCCAGGTTCAAGGATACATATAACTGATCATGTGATCCTTTTCAACCAATAAGGAAGAGCTCAATTTAAAAATGGCAGTTTAATACTCACTAAAATATCCCGAAAATAAATTATTAAACATTTACAAATTAAAATAACCATAAAACACTCAACAACTTTAATGTTGACTGTATTTCAAGTGGCTAAAAGAGATGTATAAGCAGTACCGGAACCAGATGAACCGGTCAAGATTGGTTCTAAAAAAAACCACCGTAGTCCCTATTTTTGTGCAGATAGATGAATTACTTTTTAATTGTACATTTGTACCAATTATGTAATGGCCAATAGGAGTTTGTCATAAGTTTTGTGAAACGGAGTGTAGAATATTTGTTTTACGTTTGTTTTGCTTTAAAACGTTTTTAATTACTGTCGATAGATGGCACTGATTTTCGTGACAGTTTCATGACACACTCCCGTTTTATTTCCTAATCACTCTACCCTAATACCTTGTTTGCACCAGAAAGTTTGGGCTACCCTATAAAATGATAAGGCTAATGCGTTCGCCCCAAAAATAAAAAAAATCATATACATCTAGGCTACCTTGTAACCAATAGACAATAAACTGACCACGCCAGTTATCTAGTTCTTACAACTGGATTAGAATTATCAGTAGTAATATACCGATAGGGCCGGCCCCGAGGGGGGTGCAGCAGGTGCAAGGCATCTGGGCCCCGAGTCTTATAGGGGCCCCCCAAAAAAAGCAAAAAAAAAAAAATTATAAAATTCAAAAAAATTTAAATGAAATATAACAATACATCAATGGTCGCATCAACGTTGTAAGATGTAACGTGAACACACTGTTTATCGTTGCGTCATATGACAACTTCTATACACTCCAATGTTACGGAGTAGGGGCCCCCACAATTCTTTTCGCACTCGGGCGCCGACTTGAAGAAGGCCGGCCCTGTATACCGAGCACGCCGAGTAATTGTCAAATAATTAGGTCTGCATGAATCTTTTTGTCTGATAAGATTACGAGTGCCCAGAGGCCACGAGTGATCTAATCTGACAAAAAAATGAGTGCTGACCTAAATTTTACAATTATTCAAGCGCGAGGTTTATTTTATGAGAGAATTTATCGATGGAAAATCGGAGAAACGACCATAAAGAGTTCAAATTAGATGAGAATTCCATTTGTATTTTGGCTGTGAAAACCCACAACAGATGGCGCAAAGGACAAGCGTACATTATCGAAATGGTGAATGCAGCAACCTACAGCCACCAATCCGAAGGCGAATGGAGTTTGTTACGCGCTTCGAGATTGGTCGAACAAACGATGACTGTTTTGTTACGCCATTCTCATTGGTCGTCAAAGCACCAGAGAACATTATCAAAGCTAGTGGTAAATTCTCTAGTTTAGAAATTTTAAAACCAGATAATTTTAGGCTAGGTGCGTTCGCACCAAAAACTAGATTTACAGTTTAGACTAGCCCAAACTTTCTAGTGCAAACAAGGTATAAAACGCCTAAAGAAGTTTCACTTCAATAAAAAAATAAAACAGAAAATTCCATATTTTTAGACACAACTGAATTTTTTTTTCTTTCTTTTGGTTGTTTTTCGCAGCTCATTTGATGTCTCCATAGTAAATGTTTTGTGGCGAGAGGATTCCAGATCGATAATAAGAAGATACGGATATTCCAAATCTTGTATTAAAATATTGAGGGACCGGTTGCACTACAGTGGGTTCGTATGGCGGGTCCGATTTGATTGAGTTGACACCTGCTAAAGTTACAGGCGGATAAGGAAAAATGTTGGAACGCGATTTAAAAGTTGCTCCTCTGTAATTTGTTTTATTCAAATTGGTCAATAAATCAGCTTGATGGAATCGGGATCCTGGCAGGGGTCTTCTGAATGCTGATTCTGAGCTCAGAAAATCTGAATAATAAATAAATAGAACATGTTAGTAAATAAATAAGGCAAAAGGAACCGACTGCTGCATATTTTGGATTTATTATCGCCAGTTTGCAACAGATTAATGGATGACGTTTATACTATTGTATGTAGTAAAGTGTGCACCGCTCGTAAAATTCCATATTTGCGGTTTGTGTTGCATTCAGTTACGTGTTTCATCTGTATCACTCAGTGGGCCTCGTAATTTTAAATTCAAAGGTTCAAATTTGTATTTTTATAAATTTTGTATTACATTTTCTATCTGAGCAGATATCAAGCAGATTTATAGTGGGGCCCATTTAGGCCACAAAAATTTGAATAATAATAATAATAATAAAAAATTAAAAAAAAATTAAAAAAAATAATTATATCCGAGAAACTTCATTCTCGGGGCCCGGGTGTCTCGAAGTCCCTTTGTGCCCGACCCTGTGGGGTCAGACTTGCATCGTAAATCGCCAGCATTTTTTCCTCCAAACAATCCCACAATCAAAGATATGACGTCATTGAATGCTTTTTGATTGGCCGCAGAAAAAAATAGAAAATACGAAAATCCACAGCAAATCCATGTATGAAAGCAAGTGATGTCATTACTCAAACGCAAGATGTATTTTATGAGAAAATTTACCGATAGAAAATCAGAGGATCAACCATGAGGAAGTTCAAATGTGATCAAAATTCCTGTGGTGCATACTGGACGCGACATGAACAAACGCAATTCTGCATTTGCGCCTGTTCATACTGTGCACGTATACCACATATGACCAAACGCGACATTTTAAATATAACATTGTGTTGGTATGACAATCGCGCCTATTCATACTATGTGAGGATGCCACATGTGAATAAACGCGACGGTCGCGGTTAGTCATCTATGAGTTATGACTAGGCTCGTAGTCATATCGCGCCTAGTATAACGCCCCAAAATTCCATTAGAATTTGTTTGTAAAAGCCAGCAACAGATGGCGAAAAGGACAACATTAAGATTTTCAAAATAGTGAATCCAACCACCAATCCGAAGGCAAATGGGGTTTGTTACGCGCTTCAGGATTGGTCGGATGAACCTTAGTCGTTTTGTAATGCTCTCCTCATTGGTCGTCAGTCTCTGATGTAGCTAGTGGTGAATTCTCAAAGTATGATAAGATAGTGCAAGATTTATCGCACCGTAAAATCTTACATTAAGATGCAAATTTACCTTCTGTGATTTTTCCTTTGCCTTTAGCTAAGTTGTGGAATCGACAAACTTTGCAGAAACAACTTTTTAGCTTCTCTTGTTTATCCTCAACTGAATCTATAATACAATATTTTATGAAAAAAAACAACTAAATATACAAATATTACCATAAATACTCTCATTGGACACCCACACTCTAATTACAATATAAAAGTTTCCACGCGTACCGAGACAAAATACCAAATAGCATTTATTACGCGTTGCATTAAAGGATACCACGTTGGATCGACATCCCGCACTCAATGATAGCATTTATAGTAATTTTAAGGGGCACTGTATATAGAGCTAATCTACGTAGCACTAACAGTATTTAGCGCCGATTTACGAAAGACTAATGCTATTTTGGTTACCAATGTAGGGCTAATTTACAAAAAACTAAAAAAAATTAGCATTTTGTCCGGTTGTGACAGACAAAAAGCTAATTTTTTTTTTGCGTTTTATTACTAAATTAATTATTTTTATAACTATAACTAATTTGTAACTTAAATTTATCGTGGGTATGTTTTCAGCCTACTTGCTATCGGCACGCGGCATGTTGGCAAAGCTTAGGGTCAAATGTGTTAGCCTTACGTAAAACTAACCTTTGAACATGTTAGCTTTACGTAAGGCTAACGTATTTTAAAATAAAATTCGTTAGCGTTTCATCTGGTCAAACCAGATAAAACAGATAAAACAGTTTTTTTAGCCCTTAGTAATTTAGCCTTACGTCCGATATCAATATACCATTGGCCTTTTGTTGGTTAGCGCTACATACCATTAGCGCTACGTTGGTTAGCTCTATATTCCCAATTTGGATTCTAAACTTAAGCGCTACGTTGGTTAGCTCTATATACACATTCCCAATTTTGATTCTAAACTTAAAAAAAAATTAAATAAATAATAATCCAACCTGACATTCCAATATCCTGCGATTTGAGACATTTGATGATACTCTGCAAACCTTCCTTAATTGGAACATGTGAAAGATATGATTTAGCACCACTTGCGCCCAATGCACCTGTAACTGGCGAAGCGTAATAAAGTGGACCCACTTTGGGGCAAGACCTTGTTGCACCATTCACAGGAAATACTTTACACGCGATTTGTTCCTGACCCCAAACCTTCCAAAATTCTCGCAGTGACATTTCACAACTGGAACTCTATAAATAACAAAAAGAAAAGAAAAATCATTTCAATTTATTTTTATTTAGTAATGAATAGAAAAAAAAAATTGTTTTTGTGTTTTTCTGGGATTAATATTCGCAAGAAATTTCATCGCTTGAAGAAATACACAGAAAATAAAAAAAAAAAATAAAAAAAATAAAAAAAAAAAGATAAAAAAAAAATTTCTTTTTTCGAGCAGTTTTAGTCTAAAAAAAATATCAAAGTCGGAACTGCTTGTTTTCAACTCCTCTCCAATTATAGTAAATGCGTTGCGTTGTAACGAGGCGCTTCAATTAGTGTAGCGACAGTGTCTTTGTCTTGCAGCAAATGCATCCATCGATTGCGTTAGTGGTAACCGCAGTTTCAAACCTGCACTTGATAAGAGCAATTGATTCAATTCACTTATTTCTTAATAATAATAATAATAATAATTTCGTTTTATATCGCAACAAATAATTTTTGGTTTTTCCTTTTTAATTTATTAGTATCGTCATTTTTGGGTCACTTCAATTGACTTAATCTTAAATTGCTTCATTGTGCAATGCAGTAAAACTAACATGATTAAATTGCTTGCACGCTGAATAGAATTAGGCAATTTAATGTAATGCAATGTAATGTAATGAAATGTTCGTTTATTATTTATTCTCAATGAAAGTTCAACGATTTTTCTAAGAAATTCCTAAAGTCGAGTTTAAACACTTGTCACGCTTGTGATTGATGTTTTATGCGAGTTTTAACATAAATAAACAAAAAAAATAAACATTTTTGATTTGATTTGTTTAATCCAGACCTAAACAAAGCTGTTAAAAATACATGCAAACTCATTCAAATTCCACTCACTGCATGATGACAATAATAAAGCTCCGATTTTGGCTAGATTCTCTTTCAGACAAAAAATCTGAACTTGATTTATGGATTGCATGGAATCTAAACTGAGCAAATATGATTGATGTTCCCTAAAATAGATTAAATAAATAAACCCTTCAAACTCACACATTTAGTATAAACGCATCCTGTTTGTCCTTTTTCTGGGATTTTCTGGCCCCCAAACGTCAATTTTTAAATTAATTAATCAAAATCATGCGCGGGAGTAACTGCTTTGCTGCGATGGTATAATCTAAAATTGTTACTTTACTTATGTTTAAACACGAGTGGACACGCTTGGTCAAACGTGCATACACGATTATAATATTTGGGATCCACTTCCGGTCAGTAAGAACCTTGGTGGTACCCAATAAAGATACAAAAGAGCAAACGTGATAATAAACTCTCATAAAAAATTCTGACTGTTTGGTGCCCAGTGGTCACTGGGCAGAAAGAAATCAGCCCTCCGACAGCTCCTCATTGCCAGGTGGAGCTGCGACCCCGGAAGTGACCAAAAGTGCGGCCAAAGTCCAACTGCAGGTGCGGCTTTAGATCTCTTGATTTGAACAGTCCTAACACGACCAGCATGGAAGACAGTGTTGGGCAAGTACACGGTACTGTACCAGCGGTAACGGTACTGTGCCGGCATCGGTACGCGGTACTTTTTGTAACGACCCCAAGTACCGCGTACAGGTACCGTGGTACTTTTTGCAGCACCCCCAATTACCATGTACCGGTACCGCGGTACATGGTAACATGTTACATTGTTACGCCCACAGGTACTGCGATACTTTTTGCAACACCTCCAAGTACCGTGTATCAGTACTGCGGTACTGTTGTAGCACCCCCAAGTACCGCAAACTGGTACTGCGGTAATTTTTGCTACGCCCCCAAGTACCGTGTACCGGTACCGCGGTACTTTTTTCTGGTACTTGCCAAACACTGATGGCAGAAGGACATGCGTCAATTGTCACTCCGAACCACAATGGCCGCATGGTCAGTGGTTGGAAATAAGCGACGTTACTCCTCGTAGTTCTGGTAACAGAAAGCACCCAGACAGGACACTGTCCCCTAACTAACCAAAACCAGTAGCTACATTCCAAAAGCAGCGTGTTAGTCATTTTAGCCGTGTCGTGTTCGTCGACATGACGTCACATCCTGCAAAAGTCCGTGTCTGTGGCACTAACACGGCTAAAACGCTAACGTGAATAAGAGCATGTTTTAACAAACACGACACGGGTAGTTTGTAGTTTGTTGCTAAACTATCAACTACTTTCTTTTTCCATGTGGTGGAAATTTGGTTTTTGACTGCACGATTAGACATTTAACAGCCAAATAAAACGAATTACAATTTTTAGTAAAATTTTTTTAGAAAATGAAATTAACTAAAACGAGGTCAAACGATATTTTTGTTTGGCCATTCCCAAAAAGCCTAAAACGAGGTCAAAACAAAACGAACAAGAAACACCTAAAACGACTAACACGGCGTTTTGGAATGTAGCTAATGTTCTTCTAGTAGCTACATTCCGAAACTCCGTGTTGATCGTTTTAAGCATTTTCTGTTCGTTTCGTTTTGCCCTCGTTTTAGGGTTGTTTGGGAATGCCCAAACATGAAAATTGTTTTGGCCTCGTTTTGGCTTCGTTTTGGCCTCGTTTTGGCGTCGTTTTGGGCGCGTTTTGGGCTCGCTAATTAGTTTACCAAAAAAAGTTAAAATTGTTTATACATTATTAATTGATTTTTGTAAACAAATAAATATTTTTATAAATATTTTCGAAAATTAAATCTCAAAGTAAGGGCGGACTAGCCGTCGTTTGTCGATCGTCGGCCGTCGTTCATCGGCCGTCGATCGTCGGCCGTCGTTCGTCAGCCGTCGGTCATCGGACGTCGTTCGTCGGCCGTCGGCCGTCGTTCGTCGGCCGTCGGCCGTCGTTCGTCGTTCGTCGACCGTCGGCCGTCGGCCGTCGGCCGTCGACCGTCGGCTGTCATTCGTCGGCCGTCAACCGTCGGCAGTCGTTCGTCAACCGTCGATTATTATTAAAACATGAAGAACAAGTAGGAAACCAAAGTTGTTTACTTTTTTCCTATTTTTCTTACCTTTAATTAAAAAATAAAGCGAACAAAATGTAACAATTGATTGAAGAAACGCGTGTCTGTTAAAACGTGTTTGTTGAAACGGGGTCGAATTTACGTTCTCGTTTCAGCCGTGTTAGCGCCACAGACACGAACTTTTTCCGGATGTGACGTCATCCGGATGAACACGAAACGGCTAAAACGACTAAAACGCGACTTTCGGAATGTAGCTGTGTTTCTTGAAATGTGTGTTGTATCCAGCACCACGTGGTCTTCCCTTGACCACGAGATCTCCGCCCAAACACTCACAAAATAAAAACAATAAAACGCCACAAATAACAAATACTAATTTACTCCGGTTTAGATTTTACAACAACAAGACTAAAACCTAAGATTCAAAGAGTTTGTGGGCTAAAAATTAAAAACTGAACTGTTTTGTGAATGTGTGTCAACAGCTGAGCGGTGATGGATGATGTGCCATATGTGTTTACAAATTCGCCGTTAATATTACGGTGAGAATATCAAGCATAGAAACGACAGCTGATGATAAATGATTTTATCGTTGTCAAATTCTTGAGATGAATCATATTGACATCCAACATTGACCCTCGTCATTCACTTTATTACTGCTTGTACCCGTCCTTCTCCTATTTGCTTTGGTCTCCACTAATAATGTTTACCTTTCGTTAAAGAGTTTTTGCCCGTATGATGAAAACGCACTGGCAGTCACTCATAAAATTAAATCTCATCATTAATATAGATTGCGCTACTTTCCCTTCATAATTAAAATATTTAGTGTGTTTGCAGAAGAGTACTACTACCCGATGTAGCACTCGTGGGTCTTCAAGATATCTTTTTACGGCCTTGCTTTCACGGTTTTCGAAAGATCAAACTCTTCGGAATCAATTTAAACTAATTTCAAACTGTGCAGAAAGTTAACATTGATTATTATATATTTTTTAATTGATTTAATTGATTTATTGGCATTGCTGTTTGTTTTAGCAATATTAAGCCTAATGTTGATATAACAAGATATTCAGTTTGAATTTAGCATTAAGATACCCACCGGCGCAAACTGTAAGTACAATCCATTTGCTGATGAAAATTGAGCTTATTTTAGCCACTAATCTTATATAGAATCCCTTTTACAAAAACAACCAGAGATTTTACACACGGCATCATGCTGCAGCT
Source organism: Strigamia crassipes (assembly GCA_034683725.1). Classification (NCBI taxonomy): domain Eukaryota; kingdom Metazoa; phylum Arthropoda; class Chilopoda; order Geophilomorpha; family Linotaeniidae; genus Strigamia; species Strigamia crassipes. Next base: position 14,304 of record JAQFXT010001789.1, read on the forward strand.
AGCATAATCAAAACCAGTCGATTTCCAGTCGATCCGCCTGACCAATATTTTTTCTAACTCACTTTTCTAATGTAACTTTATAACCCACAAGTAACAAACCTGTAAATACACAAGTTTATTAACTTTTCTTACCGCTTTATACTGCGGCAATAACTTAACTTTTTATAACCCACAAGTACCGTTGGAACTCTCCGATGGAAAAATGTCATTTTTAATGTATAGTCTAGCCGTTCTGTCCAAACTTGTATGTAATTGAAATTGTAAAAACCAAATAAATAAATAAATGGATTAATAAATAAATAAATAAATTAATTAATTAATAAATAAATAAATATACGAAGAAATGGTTTAATTTTTACAGCTTTAAAATTGATTTCATTCGGGATCAGGAGACTATCGAATACTTGCTCACATCTACTGGTGAAGTAAGCCATGGCTTTTGACAAAGGATGAGGTCAATCCAATTCAAACCAAGTGATGTTTGTCTCCTCAGTGCTTAATTTTAAGTTTATTAATTTATAAGTTTCAGTTTATGCTGAGGGCTCATTAAGGAGGTTCTGTCAGGCGATCAAACCGCAACGCCAACGTATGGTTTAGACATTTCACATCCCGTCTTGTCCTTTCAGCAATTTTGGTTCTGCTAGGAGTAACGAGATACAATTACGGAGAACTTTTTGGTTTTGAATAATTTTGGTATTTTTAAGAATAAAAAATAAACTTATGGCATTTTTGCAAGGAATTGTCGCAATGTCTTACAATTGTCAGTAGTAATATACGAAGCGGGCCGAGTAATTGTCAAATAATTAGGTCCGCATGAATCTTATCTGACAAAAAGATGAGTGCTGACCTAAATTTGACAA
>JAQFXT010001790.1:0-15153 GCA_034683725.1 Strigamia crassipes
CGTTACAACAAAAATTCGTTACAACAAAAATTCGTTACAACAAAAATTCGTTACAACAAAAATTCGTTACAACAAAAATTCGTTACAACAAAAATTCGTTATAGCAAAAATTCGTTATATCGCGATTCGTTATAGTGAGGTTCATTTAGATTAAAAGGAAAAATGCTAAATATTTTGTGATCTACCGGACGACTCTTTCTCTCTTTCTTTTGCAAACAAAAACAAACATAGCAGGCGGAATTCCCACAACCAATAACAGTGCTCGTCAGATTCCGATTATTCCAATGACAAATAAAACAGCTACAGTATGCAGCAAATGCCAACTTCTTGGAATTTAGCATTTGCTCTTCGCTCTTGTTTTTAACTAAACTTTACAAAATTAAATATTCACCAGACCTCAATAAAAACCACCAACTAATTGACCAAACACCAAAAACTAAATACCAAATAAAAATTTAGCATCTGCAACACGTTACCTTTAATTTAATTAAAAATTACTCCAACATTTCACAAACTTTTAAAATAGTTTTTAAATGTCCCTATTGCGTTCCATTTTTCATCCAGGATCGTCCTTTAATTAGAAAATGTAATTGAAAACATAAGGTGCTTGGCTGTAAACACAGTCCAGTGAACAATAAGCTTAATTAAATACACACCCTACATAAACACAAATATAAATATAAATCCCAACACAAATACACTTCTAAAAATATAAACAACATTTTAAAAACCTCTCCCACGACCCAACTGTTGAATTTAATCAAATTACAACTCCAACAAGTGTTGTTCAATTCAAGCTCCTTCCTCTCCCGCAGCCAGCAAAAAAGACTAGCAGTTAAATCAATATCTTGCCGTGCACGCGCTAACATTTCTCGCAACACGTGCAACAGAGGTCGCTGCACAGACATAAATTAAGTGATTGCTGACAACCAGATGTCCCCCTTTTCTCTACTTTCACTTTGGAATTCTAATCGCATCGGATGGACGCAGTTTGCCTGTGCCATAGCACCTGCCAGACTCACGAGTGCCTATTGACTTACCGTATATCTTCGAATTGCGCCTCCGTGTGCTATTTACAATTTTTTTTTACTCTGCGCGTAAATAGAGGCCCGCGGTCAAATCAAAGATATATACGGCAAAGCCCGACAATACCATTTCAATGAGTACCCATGGGTTCCCACTGCTGACGAATGCCAGGGTCTGCCCATCCACGGTCACCCATGGCCCAGAAGTTCTGTCGCCAGACCACCCTTACCCAATTACCCATACACATTTTAAATCACATGAAATCATGTTTTATTGGCAAATATCGAGATTGGAACGCATAAACATCAGATCGTTGACGATGCTGGGCATCAGGCCGTTTCGCTTCTTCGTCGGTCGCTATTGCAATCGTTATTTTTTTGCGTCAACCCTTTGATCATCGCTATGTTAATCCTACATGCAATAAACATATGAGGGAAAGTATTTTACCCACCCATGCCCACCCATAAGATCCAATTGGGCACCCATGCCCACATATTACCCATGGGTATGAGTGGGTGTGGGCATGGGTATGGGTATGGGTACCCAATGTCGGGCTCTGGTATGTTGACTTTTTGTTAAAGTTGTTTGACTTTGTTCCCACTTGAAGGCGCTATCATATTAGCATAATACGTAAATGATAGAATAAATCTTAACTTCCTGTTTGACCCTCAAATCAAGCAATAGTACACATTATTGGTGTTACTTTGTATTGCTAATCGTAGTCAGTTGCTATGGTAATGTTCGTTGTTACAATAAATTCACATTAAACATGTCGAGATAAAATATGCCTCTGCATTCTTTTTAATACATAGACTAAAAGAATTTCAACGAGCAAAAAAAAAATAGAAATAAAAATAACCGTTACACGAGTAAAGTCACAAACCTTATGCACTTCCGCTCGGTTGCTTCCGGATTTCCCCTTTGTTTTGTTTGTCTCTCCCTTTACACCATCAAATCTTATCAAATTGTCATGCTAATGAGTGGTAGTGCATTCATGCCATCAATTCACTTAGCTCGCTTCCATCGGGTGGAAGTGCAGTAACCATGGTAAAGAAAGTGCATTATTATTATTTTAGTAAGTTGGATCGTTACCTTCCTTTATCTGACAAAGTATTACGTGTCTTTATTCCTTCGAAGCTTTTGATGAAATGAAAAAAAAAGAAGAAAAAAAAGATATTTTAATTGCACTTCTAAATTTTAAATGAGGAATGCTAACAAAGGAATTAAATGAGTTGAAATCGCTTGTAATTTAACGGCTTGTTGTTCCAAATTACAGTTGAAACTTTGTACACCATTTAACAATTTGGTGCGTTCAGTTCTGCACCTCCTGAATTCTTTAGCCTTTGTGTTCTTTGTGTCTTCTGGTTGTGGTGGACTTTGAAAAATTAGACCTAAAGTGGGGAGTTAAAACCTTTTGGGATTAGGGCCATTAGGCTGTAGTTATCAAATTTCTAAACAAAAATTTGATAAGTATAATAATTACAGTTTAGAGTCTCTGTAATCCGATGTACATCAATATTGGACCAATGGGTGTTGGATTACTGCAGATTGTCCGATTACGGGTTGCCCTGCTAACAACAATTTGTTTTGTTTCACAGTTAGTCTTGACCATAATTAGAACCCGGTTTCAAACAACTACTTAATACACTTCTCATAGTTCATACGATATACGATAATTCAATTATAATTTGGTAAGTAAATAAATAAATTCTTTAGTCTATTAATCCGTGACAATTCTTTTTACTTCTTCGATTTGTAACAACAATAAAGTACACAATGTATGTTTATGATTAAATAATAGTATTGTACATAATCATTCAATTTCGTTAATTTGTCAGTCTTACGTGATTGCACAACTACCAGTTTGCAGACAATATGCCAATACAATTCAAAACAAAAGTGTATCAAGGTTTCAATTTCATCAAATCCGGTTCCTGGGATAGTTTCTAAGTCTTCTTCTATCAATAAACTAAAATTACACTTTCCTCGAAACCAGATACCAGATAAAGAAACCGTGAAACTAATAGATACGTTAAGCAGCATTGGCCTGCTCAGCACTTGGATGGTAACCTGCTGGGAATCCTGTTGTTTTTCAATCCTTGCCTAATTTAGATTCTGTTCCTTATGGCAAGTAAATCTGCCACTCACATCAACTCAGTTTTTTGTGGTTTTTCCAAGTTGTCAGTAAAAATGCAAAATTTGGACCTCAAAAAAGTTGTCCCACTTAGTACGGTACACAGTATAGAGAAATCTAAAAAATGATAGATCTGGATTTCCTTTTGTGTTTTTAGAACAATTAATTGCTCCACGGTATCTTCCACCTTTAACCCTCATTTCAAGTAAGAAAATAATTTATTAATCTGTATTTTTAAATGCAGAAGAAAAATCCCACACGTGCTTAATACAAATTTCTACAGTTTTACTCTGCAGCCGCCAGGTGGGGTGCAAATATTTACAGGCATGCGCAGATCAAACTATTAGTCATGCCTTGCCCAACTTTACCCTACTGTCTCGTCTCTATACTGTGGTACGGTATAAATATACGTTTATCAAACTACGTTTCTATTGGTCATTTATAACAGAAGAACCATTTGGATATTTACAACATCATTTGTAAGCCATACAAAATTATCAACTATAAAATTAACCTGCTACATTTGGTCAAACATTTATTTAACTCACCAACTGCATCTCTTTCGTAAAGATGAAAAAAACAACCTAAAATTCCAACTTTTTGCGGTCGAAATGTTTTAGAATATAGACCTAATACAGCTTAACTTCTGTGATCAGTACGGTAAGCCGTTCCCTTTTCTACCCAGTGAGAATTCTGCACACACGCACGCTGACCAATTTGGTATCCCAGCAGAACTGCGTCCAGACCGCGCACAAAGCCGTAACAGTCACTTGGGTGACACCTGACAAGCAAGCTCCATCCGGAGATTAAGTAAAGCCACAGGAAATGCTTCCTATTTTCCTTCTGTTGACAATACAGTAGATAAGAAACCAGTATTGTCCGCTCCACTCCACTATTGACGTAAAGCTGGATTGACACTGACATCTATCAATTCATAATAGAAGTGGAAAAAAGCGAGCAAACAGTGCGCTTTCGATTGATTCCCAGTCTTCGTCAGTTTACTTTGGCGGATTGATAGATGACAATTTCAGTATCCCATCTATCAAAAACTGACTTGAAAAATGAAAGATCCGTGCAATCTCCGTTTTGATTACAAATCTTCCCTTTAACTTTTTAATTAAGCTTTTGCCGATGCGTAACATCTTGTTTTTCTAAAAAAATAAATTGAGTTCTATAACCCACATCCCCCTAAAAAAAAATAAAAAAGTTAATTATTTTTTGTTTTGATTATTATTTTAATTTAAAAAAAAAAAAAAAAAAAACTTTTTCTAGCAAATAGAAAGAAAATTGCACGCAAGTTACAAATTGGTAATAAGAATATGCAAAATGAGTTCATTTCGTGCAAACGAGCACAAGGGAGATCAAGTTTTTCTATCAAAGTAAACAGAATGGTTTCGTGTATACCTTTTACCTTTTATTTTTATTCAAGGTGAACCCTATTTCACTTCCTTTCCTTCTATAACCCGCAAAATTACTGCATAAACTAAACACTAATTAAAAACCATTCTTAACCCTTTCAAATAACCTTTTCATATGCATTTCTACACTTTCCACCTAAAAAATTAACCCCTTTCACAAAATGTCAACAAAATGTCAGCAAAATGTCTACAAAATGTCTACAACAACCCAAAAAAAATTTTTTTTTTTTAATTTTAATTTATTACCAAAATAATTGGATTTTCCCTTAATTTTTCCTCGTAGTGTTTAAAAATTAGATCTTAATTGCACACACACAAAAAAAAAAAAAAAAAAAAAAATGTTTTTCTTCTCAACATCTTCTCCCATCCTCGCTCAATTAAGCAAAAACAATTGAGCGATTAATTAGTCCGTGTAATTCCAGTTAAGTAGAGAGAAACGATCATTTTCCCCTCCACAATCAGCTAGCAATTGTTTATTTTATTTATATTTTCGGATTTTCTCATTAATATCCTATAGAAGCAATTTCCATAACATTTCGGATATTAGAAAACAAGAATGATGATAATGTCTTCTTAATTTCTCTTTTTTTTCCACAAAAGCATTAAATCATCAAGGTAATTAATTAGTGGCCTTCTCAGGCTTCAAACCCACGTGTGTATTAAATTAACTAACAATTTTCTTTTTAATTTTTCCAAGAATTGAAATTTTTTATCCAAAAATCCCACGCAACATTCTAAATTAATTTCCTCGCTTTCAACAGTAATCACAGCATGTACAAGTAATTAACCACAATGGCTGTTTACACAATGCCGGAATAAGTAAAATCGTTTCAACTTATTATTAATTTAATTTTAAAGCAAAGGTTACACTGCCATATGCACAGAGGAAGGAAAGACTTTCCAAAGGTCCTTAAAACTCCTCAAAGTTGAAACACAACACATTTATTCTCCTAATACATCCTGCATCTGATTCTACATCTCACAGAACCCCTAGCATTTAGTTGCTCGTTGAATATCTTTTCTATTTAAATCTATTGTTCTTAAATGGCTGCTACTGCACTTTTAGAGTCGCAAGCGCAAACTTGAAAACCTCTTGAAATTTCCTATCAAAATTAAAATTTTCACCATTTAAATGCCAAAAATTCAACGTTTAAACTAAAAGGCTGAAGTTTAGATTAACGGCTGCTTCAGATAACATGCAGTTTGCGCCATGTACTTTTACGTTATAAAAACCCCCGTTACGCCTACAACTATAGTGGAAAACTCATAAAAGTCTAATGGAGCTTACACTATATCGAAAAATAGCGTAGCCAATCCGGTAATTTTCCACTAATGACGTCATCAGTCAAAAATTGCAAATGGCAACTGCTTGTCAGCTGATTGGTCACGTGATCAGTCACATGGTATAAATATAGTGTAACGAAACTTTTATAACCGTTAGGAAAAAGTGTATCGTGCAAAGTATAATTTTCCCATTTTTTGTTACACTATTTATAACGTAACATTGACCGTAATTATAACGGAAAAGTACAAAGCAAAAACTGTGTATTGACGAAAATAAGTGTACAGATAAAGCTCGAGGAGCTGGGTCATGTGATACCAGTCTCAAGTTCCGGAAATGACCTGAAGTCCCTGTTTAGGTTAGGTTAGGCCGCTAAACGACCACTGATCTAAAGAAGTTCCAACTAAAATTCACCCAAAGCTGTAGATGCTACAGTGACCCTCTAATTGTAAAACTTCCAAATTTTGATCCCATCCAAAAGCGACCCAGTTTGGGGCCGTCCATATATTACGTAACGCTTATTTTTCGATTTTTAGACCCCTCCCCCCGCCCCCCTGTAACACAATCGTAACAAATTCACAAACCCCCCCTTAGAAAATTACGTAATAAAACTCAACACCCCCCCAAATTTTTGAAAATTTTTTTTAATTAAAAGCCAAATTTATTTTTGAAATTTTTATTAAAAACAGACTTATTTCATGATTTAATGTATTGCAGGAATACATTTAATGATTTTACACATTTTTATTAACATTTTGTTAAATTTTAAAAATTTCAAAAATAGTGTTACGTAACATTATTGATACCCCCCTCCCCTCTTCGTAACACTCCGTAACAAAACTTGAACCCCCCTTTACCCCGTTACGTAATATATGGACGGCCCCTTTGGGCCCGTTGCGATTTAACTTGTTCCTAATCTCTTCCGAAAATAATCAAAGAGAGTGAATTGACAAATTCTATTCATCATGATAATTTGTTATCCCCATGCTAGTTAAAGAAATAATGGTACCTCAAAATTAAATGCTGAAAATATTTTTTTGAAGCCGCGCGCTATTAATCATGCAAAGCCCGTGTTTCTTGCACACTGTAAGCACCCGGTTGCTATAAAATGCTTCAGCTTTACACAGCATACTATGGTATTATGCAGTAAAGGTGGATTTCCACTTGAAAGTAAAGTAAACTGCGGTACAGTAAGTTCAGTTAAAGTAGTAGTAAGGCAAGCAATGTTTATACAGATACGGGTCAAAACAAACATAGTCAAAACTCAGTTTTCAAGACCCATAATCTGATTTTTTTATTCTTTTTTTTCTAACCTGACCTAACCTAACCTAACCTGACCTAACCTAACCTAACCTAACCTGGGGTTAGGTGGGCACTTGGAAAAAAATTTGAAGTAGTTTTTGCCCTTTGGTTACGGCTAAATCAATCCCACAATGCAACTAGCAGCAATGTTGCGTTATGTTGCATTCAAGTATAAACACGAAATGGGAACTCACCTTAATACTTCGGCTTTACGCAGAATACTTCAACTTGATGAAGGGTATAAGAGGTTACATGCCGTTAAGACTTCGGCTTTATGCAGTATATCTTCAGCTGTTCTTAGACTATAGCACTGTGTTAAAACTGATGAGTTTTTAAAGTGTTTTTGGATTTAGAAATGTTTGTGTCGTGTTTTAATTATTTGTAAAAGTGATTATTTTAGTTGAATTGTTTAAATAACTCAGAATTTTGAAATTGGTGTAGTGTGGGACTTGACCACTAGGTATGTTTGACCATTGGTCGAGTGACCTTTTTTAGGAATGTGGGGTTAACTTCCCTCTTGGTAAAAATTGTTAGAAAAAAAATATAAAAAAGCCAAATTACGCACAAAACTGCCATTCAAATGTTCGAATTTGCAACAACACTATCATTTTGCAAAGCTTGGGTTCGAGATTACAATTAGCTTAAATATTGAAGCGTTGCGGCCATGAAAATCATGCCAAACACAAAACACCTGTATACAAATACCCCATATTTGTTGTAGTCTAAACCCGGTGCCGAATGTGTGTATAAAAAAAAAAATCAAGATTTAGATTAGCGGCCGTTTTCTATAATGACGAAAATCAGTATACACATAAAGCTCGAGGAGCTGAGTCAAATGATACCAGTCTCAACTCCCAGAAATGGGAGCTGAGGTCTACATGTTAAAAACGTTAGGTAAGGTTAGATAAGGTTAGGTCAGGTCAGGTTTGGCTAGCCGTATCGAAAACAGCCGCTAATCTAAAGAAGCTCTGAGAAGAGTATTGCAGTTGCAAGAATCAAGTTTAATTAAAAGGATTCAGTTTCGTTATCCTCATTGAATTTATAATTTTATTTAATTTCTTTTCCTTCACAAGAAACTTATTAATTAGACGTCAAATCAACATTTACACAGCTATAATTAGCTTGTTACACTAGACAGATTCATAAAGTAATTAAAAATAAACAGCATTTGAAACCCAATAAGGGACGGACTAAACGGCGGCCGGCAGCCGTAGAATGGATTACAGCGGATTATGCTGATAATTCCTCCTCAAACCCAAAACTAATCGGCAGCCAGAAGCCTAATTTCGACGCAATTATGAAAAAAGTATCAAATAAGTCCAGTTTATTTATTTCATTTATTTCAAATATTCAAAAAAGTTTAAAACTGTAATTTGCAAAAAAAATTAAAACATTTTTTCACGAGCACGTGTTTTCATTTAATTTATGCGAGTAAATTTCCCCGCGCATAGATTATCACCTACGAGGTGTTTGTTTGTGATAATGTTAAAATTTTGAAATTTTGTTACCTTAACCCTCCGTGTGAAGATTTGCATTTTTGTAGTTGTGACTGCACAAAAAAAAGTATTAAATAGCTAAACAACTATTACAAATGAAATACCGTATTTCTTCGATTAAAAGCCGCGGCTTTTATTACAAATCGCCTCTCTTGGCCCCGGCTACTATACGAAGCAGTGGCTGTTTTTCAGTCTTTTCATTCATTCTACGCGCTTATTCATGTTTGTTACACCCGGCAATCAAGAATTTGAAATAAATGAAATAAATAAACTGGACTTTTTCGATACTTTTTCCAATAATCACGTCAAAATTAGGCTGCCAGCTGCCGATTAGTCTTGGGTTTGGGGGGAAGCGGGGGATTATTAGCGTAATCCGCTGTAATCTTTTCTACGGCTGCCGGCTGCCGGCTGCCGATTAGTCCGCCCCATAAAAGATTTAAACTGCTGTCTCGATCTAACTTGAAAAATGGCTGCCGTTTTCAATCGCAGTGGGCATGCGCACAACATTCAAACAACAAAACACGCTTAACTGCGAGTTTAACACGACTTTATGAATGCACCTAGTTTAAATGGAAAAAAAATTCATTTATGCGACGATTAAATAGAACAACACAAAAAAATAATTAAGACTTAATTATTAATTCTGAAAGCGTGTAATTATTCTGAAAACCTCATTAGAAAGCAGAATTGAAGATAATAACCGAGCCAAGCCAGCTTGATTGACATTTTTTGCGCACACACACCTCCTCTTTCTTTATCATCGAGTTGAAAAACGTTAAAAACTTCATTATTGAAACGCGATAATGGCTGAGGCGAAGGGTTGATAAAGAGCACGAACACTTGGTAACTCACTTTGTGGTTGATGAAGAAAAATGGGGTCGTTGTGCATTCACTTAACACACACTTTTGTTGCTTCAATTTAAAGACAAAAGACAAAAATCAAACTAAAAATAAAAATACAAATAATAAAAAAAAAATAAAATCAATTGTCTCGACTTGTTTCTTGATGAAACAACAGATGTTACCTAATAGATTTTCAATTGCACAAAACAAAAAAAATAAAATTTTTGTTAATTACCGTAAATTCTCTGGTTGTACTTGGTCTCACTAGACCGTCAGTAATGCGCGAGTCTCTATTACAATGCGAGGCGTTATAATAGAGACTCCGTTAAATTCATTTTCACAATTCTTTGGTTATTTAAATTAAAATTATTCCAAAATTCCTGTAAATTAATAAATATTTATCGATTTAATCGATAATATTCGCACATTTTTTTGAGAATTTTCCCGCACTTAAAGGTTAAGTGCACTGATTGGGTTTTCATCAAATTCCTAAAGGAAACATTGTAAAAACCCTAAGCTAATTGATAAAAAGTTAAATTGTTGTATTTATCACACTAAAATAACAATTACAATACCTAACAACAACAATTGTCTAAAATACAAAGCATAATGGGAGTATGACGTGTTGGTACACAAGCTTTACTCAGTTAAAACACATTAGGATTTATTAAAATCCGGCTATCTCATCATACATCAAAATGTCATCAGTAACAATGCTATGTGTCCATAGTAACACTACAATAGTATATACCAATAATGCACACCCTTATTGATTCTTTTGTTCAAAATACATTTGTCATCACATAGCCAGTTCACAAGTGTAACTGATCCTTGACCCAGTTCCAGGTAAGCTGGGACCATGATGCCCATAATGCACCTGAGTACAGCCAGAGGATTACGGTACACGCCATTTTACATCACGCTAAACACTTGCCAGGGCAGCTTACTCCCGAATCAACAAGCAAATGATGTTACTTATGGCTTGTCCAATAATTTAATTTAAAAAAAGTGGATTAAAGAATAGCGCTATAGGTGGTGTGTACCCCTATTATATACATTTATTCAACTTTCGTGTAATAATGGCAAACAGTTTTAATCCTGTTTAAAAACCACTGCATACTCGCTGCTAAATATGATACGGCTTAAATTATTAAACAGATTTGTTAAATCCCAAATTCCCTAATTAAGGTAAAACTTAATTAATAAAATGATACATATGTTTTCAACCTGATAAAAGGAAAATATATATCCATCAAATTTTTTAACAAAAAAAAAAAAAAATACAATCTAAATATGGCTGCCATCAATTTTCCCTTCTTTAATATATTTCAACTTTTATGTTCCTTATATTTTCTTCATGTATAAAAATTGAAGTTGCTGGCTTATTTATGTTTATGGAGGTGCTGGAAATAAATTTTCCAGAATAACAGGTCAGCACATAAAAGTGTTTAAACCCACAAACAAAACACGTTAAAAGAAATATAAAAAAAAATAAATAAATAAAACTTGAGATTTAAAACACTTGTAAATAAACAAGCAAAAATTCATTACACAAGTGATGTTTATTCAACACGCTTTAGTTTGTTTCTTATTCGCGAGTAAACAACAACTTTAAATGTGTGTGACATGTTTCTCAACTGCGTAATGCTTGTCCCGAGTAAACCATCCATTGCAGCCTGATGATGAATGATCTGTGGCTGTCAATGGACTTGCAAGTGCAGGGCGGTAGGATGCGACTTATTAGTGAAATTGCTGAGTTTTCCCCTCATGTTCCGACTGACCACTAAGCCGCAGATGGTCATTAACGGAGTAATAGTCTCTCGGTGAAGAATGGTGCTGCAAAAGATGGATGGTGCAGTCGGTAAGAGAAAAAAAAAACACTGTGGACATGTAATGAGTACATAAAACGGATCTAGTTTGAAGAGGAATCTGAGAAAGCATTCTTTATTCACGTCTCGGTACAACGCTCGTGTAATCGTTTTAGGAGTTTTAGGAGGGGTTGTGACCCCTGGTTTGCACCACTTTGAAACATAGAAGCCGCCATTGTTTTCGTCAAAGATTTTGATCAACTTTATAGATTTCCAGAATTTATTAAATTTCGGGATTTTCATCGATTTTAGAAATTTTGATGATTTCAAAGATTTGATAAAAATTTCAAGAATTTATTTTGGATTTAAAAATTTCAAAATTTCAGGCAGATTTCTTTCAAGATTTTGCTTGATTTTGCTCGATTTAACTACAGCTTCCTAGACATTTTGTAAGATTTCATTGATTTCTAGGATTTCAAGAGATTGCATGGATTTTTAAATCCAAAATCTTAGCTCGTATGAGATTTCCAGCTTTGGCTACTTCCTCGTACTTGTGGCACGAAAGAAATAGCACAACCTCTAGAAAGTCGTCATGTAACTTGAGGCCCATACACACAGTGTGATTTCAGATTTACGATCTCGGGGCCATTATCGCAGCTTTTTTCAAAGCCCCAACTGAAAAAAATATTTTCAGTAGTAATGTACCGAGCGCACTGAGGAATGGTCGAACAATTAGATCTGTAGAAATCTTTTAGTCTGATAAGATCACAAGTGCCCATAAGACACGAGTGTTCTTATCTGACAAAAAGATGAGTGCTGACTTAATTGTGACCATTACTCAAATGCAAAGTGTATTTCATGAGAGAATTTACCGATACGAAATCAGAGAAACGACCAAGAGAATTTCAAATTTGATCAAAATGCCACTAAGATTTATTTGTAAAAACCAGCAACAGGTGGCAAAAAAGACAATGTTAAGATTTTCGAAATGGTAAATCCAGCCACCAATCCGAAGACGAATGGGGTTTGTTATGTGCTTCGGGATTGGTCGAATAAACCATGGCCGCTTTGTAACGCCCTCCTCATTGGTCGTCAGTCTCTGACGTAGCTAGTGGTTAATTCTCAGTAGTAATATACCGAGCATGCCGAGTAATTGCCGAATAATTAGGACCGCACAAATATTTTTGTCTGATACGATTGCGAGTGCCAGTAGGGCACTCGTGATCTTATCTGACAAAAAGATGAGTGCTGACCTAAATGTGACAATTACTCAGACGCGAGGTGTATTTTATGAGAGAATTTACTAATAGAAAATTTGAGAAACAACTATGAAGAGTTCGAATGGAATCAAAATGCCATTTGTGAAAACCCACAACAGATGGCGCAAAGTACAAGCGTGCATTATCGAAATGGCGAATGCAGCCACCTACAGCCACCAATCCAAAGGTGAATGAGATTTGTTACGCGCTTCGAGATTGGTCAGACGAACAATGTCAGTTTTGTTACGCCGTTCTCATTGGTCGTCAAAGCACCAGGGAACATTATCGAAGCTAGTAATAAATTAAAAAAAAAAAAAAATTATTGTATATTATTCTTGGGATATTTTTTTGGAATTTGGGGCCCCTTCTGCAAGAACCAATAAATTCGCTTTTGCGAGACCCTAACTCTACTGTTAACAACTAGTGGTAATTTTTGTGTTGTGTATAGAATGCGCCTTCCTACTTGCCTGGTGAAATAATATACAAGTATACCTTTAAAGTGCACAAGCATAATGATAAATTTATCAAAATGTTGTTTCAGTAAAATTCGCATATTTTAAATTTCTTATACTAATATTTGTTGACCACCAGCTGCTTCGAAGACCGATTACTCATTTATTTATTCATTTATTGGCAGCAAGTGAGCGCTGCAGTTTTCTATTTGCTTTTCGATTTCTTCAGTTTGACTTATTGCATATCCAGCAATATGGATTTAGGAATTACATCTGGTTTTATGTCAAAGAAAAGAAAAGTTTTGAAACTTTTTGTTTTCTGCCAAGCTGGACAGAATTTCATTTTCTTTTTTTCCACATCAAAGCATACTAATGGCTTTCCAATGTGTGGAAAAGTAATTCCAATTTCATGACACATAAAATGTATATTTAAAGATAAATGAGAAGTTATAGTTTGGTAGTCTAAATTGAGCTTATATTTGAGTTGAGTTATGAGTGTGCTTCTCTTTTTCTACATCACAATTGGTATCAGATAATGACGAGACAGGCAGAAAATGTCTTTTGGCTGCTCGTGATAAGTGTGAAGCAGTTAGTGAAAGGAGGCAGATTGCCAACAACAGACAATGATGGACGTGCCCAATTAAAATTACTGACTGCTGGACATTCATCATATTGACTAACCACCGACCAGATTGCAGTAATTGGCATTCTCACCAGAGAAATTTCACATTAACATTTTCACAAATATTTCCTTCTCGACGTAAGTCAAAAATTCCAGTTAAATTGGTAACCAATGACCGTAGGCACATTCATAGTGTCATTTAAACTGGTTTATCTTTATTTAAATTTAGACTGATTTAAAAAGATATACCAGTTTAAACGGCTTTACAAACGCGCCTAGTGGTCTGACTATAGAACATTGAACATTCCCAGTGGCTCAGCTGAAGTACTTTGCCTCACAACATCACTCCGTGGGCCCCACAAGCAATAAGGCTATAAATACTACTTGTATGACATGTTAAAGAATACGCAAAAATGTTGGTACCCAAAACGTTTTCAACCATTGCTGGTCTTCCTTAGTGGGTTTGTGAGGTTCATTTTATTTGGCCACTTACCGTATTTCTTCGATTAAAAGCCGCGGCTTTTATTACAAATCGCCTCTCTTGGCCCCGGCTACTATACGAAGCAGTGGCTGTTTTTCAGTATTTTCATTCATTCTATGCTCGTTTTGAGATTCAAAACATATACGTAGATCAAACGTTACAGCTGTGAAATGAACGTGGAATGTTTCTTCCAAGTTTATTTTCGTTTATTTGTAGCCTCAATTTTTAGCTGCGGCTACTATTCGAGGGCGGCTTTTAATTAATGAAATACCGTATATATACCCATGCAATTACAATTACTCAACGTCTTTTGCTGATGGAATTTGTCCGGGTAACATTTCTTTAATGTACGTTGCACCGACACTCGAAAAACAGCCAATTTTGACAGTTTTTAGAGTCATTTTGACACGTGTTTGGTGCGCTCGCTTCTTCTTACTACAATCTCTTCTTGGTCTTTTTCTTCTGTTCTTGTTGGTTTGGCCAGTACTACTCCTGTCCTTTCTGCCTCCTCCACTTATGTTGCCTGGTCTGGGTACAGAGTTGTATAACACCATTCTGTGTCAATGGGGCTACACATTAGAGTCAAATTATTGCTCTAACCCAGGAGCCCTGGAAATGTAGTTGTGCTAAGCGATTCTCAAACTGCTAAACATCTTCAGAGGCCCAAGGGTTCCCCAAAGTTGACATTGTATAACTACAATCGATAAACCAAACATTTTTAGGCACAACACATACAATCAGTGGGTCACTGGGGCTTAGCAGAAATTTTCATGCAAGTAAAGAGGCTCCAGTCCTCCAGAGTCAAAAGAGTTTGATAACCACTGCAGTAGACAGTGAATAAAAGCTACTGTCAACTTTTCGGGTTTCAATTTGCAAAAAATATGCTCGAGCTGTTTCTTCCAGATCCCATTTGCCACAAGATGCTGAGTTAGACGTTTCCTTTTCCATAGTGTATGTATAAAAGGGCAGCTCGCTGTATTAATGAAATATTTCCGGTTCCATGCTCAATGCCGTCCACTGTATAGAAATG
>JAQFXT010001791.1:0-15150 GCA_034683725.1 Strigamia crassipes
ATTAGCAAAAATTTTGCAAAAATTAGCAAAAATTTTGCAAAAATTAGCAAAAATTTTGCAAAAATTAGCAAAAATTTGGAAAAATTAGCAAAATTTAGTAGTCAAACACAAAATTTTGCAAATAAATGCAAAAGTTTGCACAAAAAATCCAAAAAGTATGCAAAAATTTTCTAAAATTTACAAAATTTTGCTGATTTTATCAAATTTTGCAGGGTTTTTGTAAAAATTTTTAGAGAGGGGGCGGCAAACTCAGAAGCCGCCCTGGGCGGCAAAAGTTATAGCTACGCCACTGCTTCAATGTAAAGATTAAAGCGATCAAGTTAGCCAAATAAGTGAATCGGAATTGAGACAGGAACTTTTTTCCTAAGTCGCCAACTGCGATGGGCTCCCACTCAAACTAATTATTTATTAACAGAAATCACATGGTAAGTTAAAGTAAATCTGAATAGGTTTACTTTTGGAACGCTCGTATTCAATGGATAGGGAACGAATACGAATTTCGAAACTTAGATCTGAACCGATCTGAACTAAAGTCGAATCTTGGGCTATTAAGTAAATCTAAACAGGTTTACGTTAAACTTCCTTGGTAAATCCAATCTGTAGGGGAATAATTCATGCCTGAATTACTCCCCCTAAGACAATAAATTGTGCATATGTTTTGAGAACATAGTGTCTTATTTATTTATCTCACTTAAACAAAATGCAAGTTTGATATCTCAGCTTTTGGTTAAAATGTCTAGTTGAGGTTATGGTTTTGTGAACTTAACCCCCTGACGTGTTATTTCTTTCGAAATACACACCCCAGGTCGACATCGTCACAAGTTTTGTGGCAATCCGGGTTGATATTATATTATTACACTGAAATAATGATAAATATCGCCTTTGGAATGCCAAATCTGGTCTTAAATCCTATGGCCTAATATGTCTAGGGAAAATTACAAAGACTAGAGAAACAAGTGTTTCGATAGAAAATATCACAGAACAATTTAATTAGTGGACTAAATAAATAGAACAAATGAAATGGAATACATAATAAATAAAACTAAATACATGATTAGACATTAAATGAACAAATGAGAAATAAACGGAATAAAAACTTATACACAAAATGGCGGGAATGCCTCTTCTTCACTCACACTTACGCTGGTTGTCCTGACTTCGGAAATCAGCGCAGTATGAATTCGAAGTATTGAGCAACGCTCAAGATACTATTCATCTGGAATATGATAATAATTAGTCTTGGTAATCAAATTACCAAAACTGGCAAAAGCGCTGAGATTACAAATAATTGTGATCACAGCAAATGGTCTCGAATTACTCCAGATATCACCAATCTCAGCCTCGTAGGTGTACAAGGACAAGAAAGTGGTGATGTTGCAAGAACTAGGTTGAATTCAAGAGTGAGCCAAAACGGTTTGACCCACCCCCGAAATCTGCACCAAAAGCTGCGCGGTAGCACATTGGCAGATCCTACCCGATTTTGGCAGCCGAAGTAACTAATCCATCAACAGGTCAAAAACACTATAACATTGTTCAGTATTAAAAGAACAGTTAAGGTTAGGTTCGCAGGAGACCAAAAAAAACTCAAAAAAAAACCTAACCTAACCTAAATGTAAACCTAAACGAGCAAGAAGCAACAACGTTATGGTGATTTTACCCTGTTGGTGACTTAGTTACTCCGGCTGCCGAAATCCGGTAATATTGGCGCGCCCCGAAACGTTTTTCACACGTTTTAGAAAAACCAAAAATTTCATGTACAATTGTGCGCTATTAATTTGAGAAATACGGTATTTACAATTAAAAACTGCTAAACCGTATTAAAAATGAAACTCAAGCCCACTGCGATCACACTTTCAAAGCTTTCAGATTCAGTGGCATAATTGCCATAGAGCAATAGCTCCAGAAGCCAGGCATGAGGAGAAAAAGATGCATTTTATTTTTTACCAACAAATTCCTGTTTAAGCTCTCAAATGCCCAAGCGCAAAATCTAAACTTTTAAAAGATGCAAAACAATACTATTTTCAGATTTGGATTAATTCAGATGCAAAATGGACTAAAAAACAGATAAATATTTCCGGGACAGGGTCCGATCCTGGTAAAACCCCACTCCGCCTAGTGCCAAATCAAACTTCACTGCATCACTGCATACAAAAATAGGTTACTTTCACGTTATTGATTTAATTTTCTCGAACGTCTAATCGACGAAACGTTTACTATAAAACCATTTGGGTTTAGTTCAAACTCTACCTAACCCGAACTCTCAAATCATAATTTCGCTATCGTGGATAATAACAAAAATATGGAGAACACTGGAAGGCAAAAGCCGATTCTCGATCTATTTTCGTAGGCAATGTGGATTACGCCACAACCGTTAAGCAATTACGCAAATACTTCCAATATTGTGGATTCATAAAACGTGCTGTTATTCCACGCAACAGACAAACTGGACTTTCTAAAGGAATTGCTTTTATCGAATTTGATGAAGAAGATTCGATCCGTAACGCTTTGACTTTGCACAATACTATTTTCCAGCAAAGACAGATAAGCGTTTATCGAAAACGTAAGCAACAACTAAAAATCAAAAGCTCAAATCGACCACAAGAACCAATTAAAGCCCAAAAAAGATCAAGAGAAAACGATAATCATGAAAAATCACGTTTAAAAAAATGAAACTTGATGGTTTTACTTTAAGCTTTCAACAGTTTACCATTCGCGATTAAACGATTTATCAATGACGAAGCTCAACATTTTTATTTTCACAAATTCTTGACAACTTAATTCAGTTGTCGTAACTGTGATGGATGAACTGCACTTACATTTCTTTCAACACTGTTTCACTTTCGAAACTATTTCCCGTCCAACAATAAAAAAAATATAAACAAATTAAGTAAAAGTTTGTACTTAAAAAAAAATTAAGTACAAGAATTACAATTTTTTTGGTTTTTGTTACATTTTTTTGAAAAATTCCAATACGAAATAATAAAATAAAAAGAAATTATTTTATAATGGAATGTCGATTCAATCCATTGACCAAGTATTCAAATATTAAAAAAAAAATGCGTTCATAATAAAAGGTACAAATCAATCCACCACAGGATAAGAGTACAATTTCTCCGTAGTACAAAAATTGTTCTGGCAGTCATTAGTCTTCCGCCGCTTCGTCTACTTTTTCGGGATTCGTCCCGGACTTATCTGATTTATCTGTTCTTTTCTTCTTTTTCTTTGCAGTCTTTTTGGCAGATGTGTTCAATAATTGCTATTAAAATAAAATAAATTAAACCCAACTCGTATTTACGCACAAATGCAAAACAAACCTTCAATTCAGGATCATCTATGGTAAATTCTGATTTATAACAGTCATTTTCCAAAGGCAGTCCCGTAATTTTATGAGAGCCACTCGGCATCAACAAAACAGTAAATTTAAACTGGGCAGAAAATTCACCTACAAATTTTAAAAAATCGCAATAAATAAAACGAACAATAAATCAAATCAATATTTACCTTCTTTCTCGTATAAAACATGAAAAGGTTCCAATAATTTGTGGGTAGTACATTCCTTGACTCCCATTTTAGCCTTCTTTTCATCCTCTATCGACCTGTAATGGATTAACAATTTTATTAAAGATAATTGGAGATGTTAACCACATTTACCTAAGTGTGAATGGCATCATTCCAAATCGTTTATCAATTTCGCTATAAAACGCTAAAATGAAAGATAAATAAATAAATTTAAGCAACAGAAGCAATTTTTTTTCTATACCTCGAGAAGCTTTCATTTTTAGCTGATAAATCGTGTCAGTTTTTTTGAAAACAGTTGTTCGAGCATCCATTTCACGACCTTTACCGTCACCAGTACTAATAAGTACATCGACTGCATAAACTTCATACACCTCAAAATCACATTTTTCGTGATCTTTCCTATAAAATTTTTAAAAAAACATCGTGAAATTATCATATACAACAATGCATTAATTAACTGAACTTACTTTTGGGCCTCTGTTGGATTTTGAATAATTGTTTTTTCACCATCGATGGTAAACTGTTTTAACTGATGAGAAAGCACACCTTCAATTGGTTTGCATTTATAACTCTCGACAACTTGCTGCACTTTTTCGGTAATCATGTTGTTCTAAAATTAATTTATAATCGTTTAGTTTACGGTTTCCACCTTTTTTGAATATTTATTCCAAAAAACGCACCTGATTTCCTGGTTTAACTAGCCTCAAAGCAGCCTCCGATGCTAAATGAGCCGCAACAATCACATCGGCTTTTCTTCCGGTTGCCGGAGCATCCTTTGAAATAAAATAAATAAATTGAATTTAAATAACACAGCTCGTACCGACTATTATTATTCAATTTCTATCCAAACAAACAAATAGGTTACTGGCGATTAAAACCGCATTTTTAGTTTGACTCATCAAGTGTAAACACGAATGTTTCGTCATTCACAACGATTTGACAACAAATTTGTCGCCTTTGTTATTTAAAAAAACACACAACGCTTCTCCAATTATACCTTTTTAGCGCCAACCACTATTGTATGCGCAGTAACTGCGATAAAACCGTCGACATGAACACCCAAGTCTCTGAAATGAACAAATTTCGTTAATATTATCATCAATTTCAAATAAATCGAAGAAAAAAAATACATTTTAACCACATCGCCCGCTTTCATAATGCAATCTGAATCTGTTTTCAGTGGAGAATAATGACAAATGCAATTATTAACTGAAATACAAGTGGGAAAAGCCACACCTACAAAACAAACAAAAAATTTAAAATTAATTAATATTAATTACCAAACGAAATCAACAAATACAAACAACCTTTCTTCATATCCTTTTCCTTCTTGAAAACTTTATTCGTTTCGTCAACTATTAGCTGATCTCCTAATTCGCACAGTTCTCGCACTGAAGTTTCTGGTTTGCATTTCTCTATAACCAGCTTCAGGACTTCTGAAAGGAGGAAATAAAGCACGTGGTCACATTCTGTTTACAAAAATAATCAATGCTCAAACAAAGCACTAAATAATCGTAGAAAATGTCTTAAAATGTATTAGATGACAGGCTGAAGCACTCGATTGTGCGGGATATTATTACAATATGATTAAATTAGGCAATAAAAAGTAACGATGGCCCGCCAACATATGCCTCAAAACTGCAGTTTTGTTCAAGGTTTGGCACTAATTTCTTGTCAAATAAATTTGTGGCGATAGTTAGATGACTCACAACAACTTACTATTAACCATTTCTCCTGCCATTTTATATTTGGTGACCACAAGGTCTTCGGCAATAGTCTTCTCCACATTGTCTTTGTCCGCCATTTTAAAAATGTAACAACTGTCTACTACACAAAGCGGTGGCGCAAGTGGCGCTGATTATTAAGATCCGGGTATAAATGCTGAGATGTCATCTGGTGACAGACGATGGAATTAACATCGGATAAGAAATTTTCTATTCTACTTATTTTTCCTCTTTTTTTAAAAAAAAGAAGAAAAGTTTTCCTTTTTTTTTATGACAGCATAGGAGTTACCCAAAAATAATAAAAATAATTACTACTTATTTTTGTTAAAATTTCAAAATAAATTTACGCAGTTTGACTGTATAATAACTTTACTTTTTTTCTTTTCTTGTGTTTTGATTACAAACAATTCATAAACATTTAACAATTTGGTTTTATTTTATTTTTTTGAATGGAAATACAAATAAATGATACTGGAATATTTTACAAAGCATGCTTTTGGTTATAATTACATACAATGGCAACTCGAATTACTTTTGTTTCTATTTGGTCTCATCCAATTCAGAATGTCAGCAGACAGGATGATGTTGATCATCATTTATCTGGCAGTAAATTTTCTTGTGACATTTGCATCCAAAGGTAGGAAATATTGAAACTTATTTACGCAAATTTGAGAATTTATTGTCCATTACCTACAAACTATTGATAAATTTCAATAAAAAAATTAAGAAATATTTATGAATGTTGAATATTGACTAATTAATGATGAAGAAAAACAGTTCATAATTCCGTTCTAATTCCGAATGAGTTGTTCCTAGTCAAGGATTTGTTGTTACTCCTCCGAAAGATGCAGCGCATCTAATTCGGTCCATAACTTCAAATAAAATCGTATTTGTTTGTTTTGTTTCAGAAAACTGCACCGTTCCAGAAATTCCAAATGGTTATGTTCACGAATTGACTAAATATAGCGAATATATTCTACTTGTAAGTATACAAAAGTACGGTAGGTACCAAATGGGTGTTAATACATTGTTTCCAAACAGGAAGCAGGGACTCATTTACCACACGACACAGAAATATTAGTAACGTGTGAAGAAGATTTTGACATAACAGCAAATCGGCTTGTGGACGAAAATTTCGTATTAAAATGCGACAACGGAAATTTCGAGTTTATGCCGTATTGCGGTAACAAAAAAAACTATTCAGTTATCATGTATACCACAATTAATTAAGTAATTTTAGTATCGAAACCTAATTATGAAATGAAGCCTAGCAGAGGAAGATTTACGGGCGGTAGATTACGCGACAGATTCCATAAAATCTTGAACAAGATGTCCTGCTTATACGAGTTAAGAACAGACGGTCATATTATGGCGTATCATAATGGATCTCTTGTTACGAGTAATACTCATTTATCATTCTAAAACCAAAAAAGATTCGATTTAAACAAACACTTACGTGTCGTAAGTGTTTAGCAGTGTGTATTTAAATCGAATTTCGCTAAGTCTACATTTACCAACAACAAAAGCCATGTTTCAGAAAACACATCTTTCCATGATGGCACCATTTTGAGTTTCCATTGCTCCGATATTTCAATATTTTCCTATCTTGGCAACGTGACTCGAATGTGTGAAGACGGAAAATGGAGCGGGAAAAATCCTCATTGCATTCGGCTTTATTCGCACAGTTGTGAGGATTAGATTTAAAAAAATTAATAAAAAATTTTAACTTTTGTTAATACCATTTATCCAATTACAGTCTATTCCCCACCAGTCATTTCATACAACATGACAGATGACGACTTCGAAATAGTAGAAAACGGTAGTCTTTCAGTACCGCAACATACCAATCTAACTCTACGCTGTTATTGGTTAAAAGATAACGGAGACCCACATTGGAAAAGAAATAACAAATACATTGACAAAGACGAGATTCCATCGAGAATTGGTAATACGAATGAGTATGAATAAATACAATGTATAAATGCATTGATTTTGCTTCTTGTGTAACAGTTTGGAATGAAGAAGATGAGTCTTTAGATTTGTTTATACCCTTAATCCAATTGCGAGCTGCTGGTTTGTATGTATGTCAAACCCCAAATCGAAAGCGACACGGAATCGATATCGTTGTCCAGCCGAGATTTCTTTACGATTTTCAAGGATTTGGTGATAACTAAAAATCAATTTCATTCGACATTTATTACAAAAACTTAATAATTTCAGACGGCGACAGAACAGTATGTCTGTTCGTGCCAAGACCTATGTCTAATACACTGGCTTTTTTCAATGGAAAAGAAATAAGCAAAACGAAAGATGAATTTTTCAATGGTACCATTCTGAATCATATCTGCGAAAATGTACTGCAGTACAAGATGGAAGGGAATAAAGTAATAAAATGCAAAGACGGGCAATGGGACAGTCCATGGCCAAACTGCACACAACTGAGCGATAGTGGTAAATTTGAAAACATAATTTGAAATTACTCCGATTAATTTTTTCCTTATAAAATGCCTTATTGTATTTTCCAGCCGAATCGCCACCCCCTTTGGATATCCAAATTACTGATTCTGAGAAATCTTATTTTGTCGACGATAAAGGCGTTGTTATAGTACCAAAAGAAACGACAGTGTCTTTCGTTTGTAAATACAGTGGCGGTAAGCCTGTGATGGCACTACAGGGAGCAAGACTACGTCAAATAATGGGTATAAGACCATCTTAATGAGTAAATTTGCCATTATAAGTTTATATCCTTTTGGTACAGGACAACAACGGATTGGCAGTTCAACAAATTGGTATCTTCGTGCAGATATCCCAGCAAACTCAATTAATTTCACGTTTACGTGCAAAATTCCTCGAAAAGATATCTATTTATTCCACTCTGTTGAAGTCATTGCTAAAGGTGAAATTTGTTTGTTCAATTATTAAATATCGTATAGTTTATAGTACGCATTTAATTAATTTTCCCCAGGTTCCTGCAAAATGGATGCGAGGAAACTGCAATACAGATGGAGAGGAAGTAGAATAATCCCTGTACCTGGACGCCTAATGTATGTTGAAGACGAGCTAGTGAATGTCCAATGTGATAATAGCGTTTCCAATGTAATTCCCACATACTTTCGTTGTGGTGATAAGGGAAATTGGATTACAGGCCCCAATCAAAGATGTAGAGCAAACAGAGAAAGATAATATATTTAACCGCCAAAAGATTATTTAGTTAATCCATGTTTATCTATTCCCATTGTAATTTAAGAAATTAGAAATTAGAAATTAGCGTGCTGTAATCTACAATATGAGTTTCATTAAAGCAAATACTTGTACAGAAATAGATTAGAATTAATACTATAGAACCTAAGGTACGGTATTTACAGTATAATATTTTCCAATAGTCTCTTAATTAGTTCATTGCACATATAAGAAATAATTGTGAACCTTTAAAAGCTTAATATAATCTCGTGAATAAAATTAAAAGTGATCGACTAGAAGAATAACATAATCTCCATCAACACGCCATTGCCTGCTCTCTTTATCCAGAGATAAGTTCTGCCATTTGCTACGGTTACCTGCCAAATGAGAATGAAATATCAAGCATTTACACATAACATTGAAATCAATTTACCTGTGGGTGTTTCACTAATTTTAAGTGCAAATGACCAATCCTCCTGGTTTTTAGTGGCACAATGAGGTAACCGTAACTCCACAGGCTTACTGAAGTTCACGCCGTGCGGACCGCACATCACGAGAGGACTTAGCAATTTCTCGCCTGAAAAAACAATAAATAAATGTTATATCATCATTTTAACATTAAAATCGAAATTACCTTTGTCTTTATTCAGAGGCGGTAACAATTCGTTGTCCTGACACACTTTTAGAAATATCTCCTGTTCAGACTTCAAAGGTAAAGCACCCGGTGGAATAACGAGACAAACCCCCGTCTTGGGACATACTATTTTACCTCCTTCAGCACCAAATTTGCCTCGTCCCGATCCTAAAATTGCACTATTTACTTCTTGGACGTTCCTATTGGTATCTTGGCTATCTTCATTGGAAGTTGACGAAGAGGAGCCGGAACTGGAGCCGGAGCTGGAACCGGAACTGGATTCAATACCAGCAGTCCCAACAGACCTTCATTTATAATGTTAAAATTAAAAAATTAAAAAATATAAACATTTTTTTGTTCATCATAAAACCATTAGTAAGTGCGACAATATGTGAAGGTGTAAACATGCATGTGCTGTGCTATTTGGAAATCATGCTCAACAAACAGTGCATTGGGTGTAATTAGTTTATTGGGCAAAACAAGTGTACACTTTACACAATAACCAGTAACAAATGAGCCCCACAAACCCTTCCCTCCGCTTTACTGGGCAATATTGTAAAATATCAAGAAAAAACTTGCTCTACTTACTCAAAATACAATAGATAATACATAGTTTCTACAGTATTTACAATATATGTTTACTAAAATTCTGTTTGGCACATTTAGAAATAGTTATAACTCTTTTAAAGTCAGTTATATCTCATTAATAATATTTAAAAATGATCAACTAGAAGAGTAACATAGTCTCCATCTTGGCTCCCTTTATCCAGAGATAAGTTTTGCCATTTACGGTGGTTACCTAGCAATAAATAAAAAAAACTTAATACAATAATTGCTCTAAATATTACAATAATTTTACCTGTAGGGTTTTCACTAGCAATTGCCCAATCCCCCTGATTTTCAGCAGAATGGGGTATACGCAACTCAACAGGCTTATTGAAAGTCAGGCCTTGAGGTCCACAAATCACGAGCGGACTTAATACTTTCTCACCTGTAGAAAAATTAAAATAATTAGAAATTAATTTGCGTACATTCAAATTTATACATCACCTCTATCATTATCCACCGGAAGCAAAATTTTATTGTCCCGAACAACTTTGAAAAAAATCTCCGGTTCAGCGTCCGAAGATAAAGCGCCTGGTGGAATGATGAGAGAAACTCCCGTCTTGGAACACTCAATTTTTCCCCCATCGACACCAAATTTGCCACGTGCTGAACCTAAAACTAAGTGATTAGCTTCTTGGACACTCCCACTAAGGTCCTGGCTGTCTTCGCTAGATGTTGAAGAGTCGGAGGAGGAGCCGGAGCTGGACTCAACATCAACAATCCCACCAGACCTTCATTTACAACGCCCAAATTAGGATTGAAATAAACACCTTCTAGTTCACCGTAATAAGATTAGTAAGTGCAACAACATACGAAGGTGCCAAACATGCTTGTGCAGTTTGGAAATCATGCTCGACAAACAAAGTGCGTTGGGTGAAATTAGTTTATTGGGTAATACAGATATTTTAACTGTACAGTTTATAGAATAACAAGCAAATTCGTTTTACAAACCCTTCCCTCTTCAGTTCATGTGCAAATATTGTCTCGCTTAATTACAGGTGCAAAATGTCAAGTGACTTTGAGATGAACAGGACAAAGCAACAAAAAGAATCACATATCAACAGTTTAGACTCCACTTACTTCAGAGTATCCACGTTGACAGTGAGGGGCGAGAAACCGTGCAGCGAGTTTGGTTTTTTATACAGTTCAAACGCGCTACCACGATTTTCCCTGTTGGATAAGTCCAAACCACTCGCATCGCGGTGGTGATGCGCCACTTCTCGCGGAGGCGGGACATTGTAATAATAGCCACCGCCACCGCCTCCGCCGCCGCCGCCGCCGCCGCCGCCTCCTCCTCTTCTGTTGGGACTCGCAGTTTTGTGGGTGGTGTCGTAATTTCGATCTAAACTGCTACCTTGGCCGGAATCGAATCCAGCACTGTCCGAATCACATCGAGTCTTCATTCCACCGTTAACGAGCCGTTCCGCTATCGTATTGTGATCATTCAGTCCGTAATTTTTCCCAGCGTAGTAATTCGTGGCCGGTCTCATCGCGTAATCGTTCTCGTTATAATTATTCATACGACCGCTATCAGGTTTGGCAATGTCGTACATTAATTTGCTCCTCGCTACTTCGTCCTCTCGATTCCAGTAGTTTTCAGCTGGTAAGCCCGAGTTGGGCGAGCGGTAGTTTTTTGGCTTCGGTGGCGGTACGGGTTTGTATTCGTTTCTACCACTAATTACCGTATATACAAAAACGAAAGTAAATAAACTAGCGCTCAAAATACCAAAACTCACCTATATTTAGGTGCATTCAACTCCAGCATTTTGTTCCTAATTGGTTGCGAAGTTGATCTGGTGTATCTGTACGGATCGTGCAGCATTCTCAATTGCTGTTCTCTGGCTTTCGCATCGTCTGGGAGTCCGAGTGGCAGTTTTCCGTAAGAATCACTCCCGTACGATAAAGTTTCGCTACTGTTTTGATAACTATATGGCTTTTCGGGACTTTTTTGAGTAGCATTAATGTAATTTCCAGCTCCAATGTTAGACTCGATATTATCTACAATCAAAAAATGGTTAATTATATTTTTTGATGCATTTTATTTTTATTTTTAAAAAAATTTATACCGTGTAATCCAAACAACCGTTCATGCGCTGACCGTAAATGGAATGGTTTACTCCCTCGGTCAATTTTTGGTGGCACTTTTGGAGGTGAACGAGACTTCGTGCTGTATGGATCTAAAAGCACCCTCACCGGATAAAATTAGTTAATTAGAACTTTTACATCGCTTTTAAAAAATTACCCATTGGATCGCCATTAGTTCTCTCCGAGTATGTATCACTTACAGGTCTCGAATTATAAGCATTATATTTGTGCCTAGGTTCTGCTGCATGTTGAGATATTGAGTTCCGGTTTTCAGTCGACGAATAATATTTACTATAAAACTGTTCTTCAGTCGCAGCTAAACATAAAAAAAATGTTTAAATACATCCTCACAGGTAATTTATTGGATTTAATTACCATCAAGACGTTTTAGATCTACTGCGGAAGCTTGCGAAGGATAGGGACAATTATCGAATTCCTTTTCCAAAAAAATCAAATAAAAAAAAAATGTTAGTCAATCAATAATTATCTTAACCAGAGTTATACTTGCATTGTATGGTGGTGGACCGTGATAAGAAGGAAGCCCAATGTCTTCTTGAGTAGCGATACTTGGGTCGGAAGACGCTTTAACCAGCCGTCTGTCACCATAAGAAGGCGTAATCGCTTCGTTGGTATTGCGATGATTTATTTCTGTCGCTAAATCCAAATCACTTTCAGGAGACGACGCGTAACTCAATCGTGACGTCATTGGAAACAAAAAATCATCCGTGATTGGTTCTTCAGGCTAGAAGCAATACTCGATGAAATTCCAAGTTTAATACTCAAACGCCAAGTCTAAATTACTTTGGTTTCCGAAATCCAAATCGGCTGCTGCTGTTGCATTTCGATAACTTCTTTTATCTTCTTGTACCAAGTGTCAGCACTTGTCAAAGTGACGGTTGCTGCAATAATATTTTAAATAAATATTGTAAATAAAATGTAATAATTAAAAATATATATATACACATTACCGGTAAAAATATGTGACCAAGTCTTTTCTAGTTTACCCATGTGGTCGAACAACTTTTTAGAACTTTTTCCAGTGGATTTCGAGAGGCGACTTCTCAAGTCTTTAATCACGTGTTTATTATCAGCTCTCATAAAGATGACAATAGGATAGAACTGAGCATAATTCAGCCTATCAACAGCATTTGGTGTAATATCGACTACTGCATGTTTACCCTGTTAATAATTTCAATAAATCATCAATAACATTAAAAATCGTAAATGTAGTGATTACTTACGCGTTCACTAATTTCTTTTATGGCACTGAGACGCACAATCGCAGCAGATTTACTCTTTGGTGAATCGTCCATGTGATTATCAAGTTCTATAATTCAAAATGAAATATAAAAATGCGATTTATTGTACCTATGTAGAATAAAACACTTACGTGGCGACACAAATTTAGAAGGAGAATCCTTAAGCAGTTTATCCCGCGCTGAATCGGAAAGTGGGCCCAACAAAATTACAGGACGTGTAAAACCAGCTGGAATAATTTGATTTTTAATTATTAAAATTAAATCAAAAATTTTTAACTTACGATGTCTCAATGTGATTCTCTCGTAGGACGGAAACTTTGAAGCAGAGTCCACTATAAATTTAAAAAAACAAAATTAAATTGTCATTTCACGTGCATAATTAACAACTTACTCAGAAGTTTTGTGCGCCTTGCACTCCGCCTCTTAAAAAAACTTCCCCGACTTTCAGAAAATGATTCCTTTTTGGCGGAATTTGCTCTCTCCACAGCCAATTCTTCTGCCCTGTAAAAAAAACCCTTCGTTGTCACGCATCCTCCAGTTTTAACAATTTAATTTATATTACCTGTTTTTATTAGGAATGATGCCCTTCTGCGTTTGTTGATTATTACGACCAATACGATACACTTGCCACGATCCTACAACTCCATTATACAGCGTATCCACAACATGAAACACATCCCCAATACGGAAACTCAACTCAGATTTATTAACATTATCATAATTAAAATGAGTTCTAAAAAAAAAAAAAAAATTGAAATAAATAAATAGTAATAATAACTCAACTAGTAAAAATGCCTACCTGACATAAAAAGAGTCTCCTGCTTGGCTAGCAACAATTGAATCATATTCTTCTCTTCGATATTGAACGATAAGATCAATTCTGTCTTGCAAGTTGAGTAAATAAAGCACCGCTTCTTCTCGAGTCACATCTTTCATGTCAAAGTTATTAACCTACAAATTAAACGTGTAAACACACATGGAACTTGTAACTGATCAAAATTTGTATAATATACACATTTTTCTCCAGTTATCTTTAACAAGCATCAACTCATGCATACCTTCAAGATTTTATCGCCTGGCTGAAGACCTTGCAACGAAGCAGGACTTCCTGGTTGCACAGCAGTTACGAAGATTCCCGTCTGATTGCCACCAGTCAGTCTAATCCCTACACTCCCCTCTTTAAGAAAGGAAATAAAACGTGGATCTGGCCTAAGAATAAAAATAATTAATTAAAACATATTTTTTTTTTTTAAGTTAAAAAATAAATCCCACGCTTACAATGGTAATTTTCCTCTTCTCGATAGAGGATCATCATCGTACAATTCTGTGAAAAAAAATTTAAAAAAAAAATTAAATCAAAAATAATGTATTCAATTCTTCGTTAGATAACAAAGCACCTGAATTTAAATGACCTTGTGATAATGGAGTGGAAGGTTGATTTAAATTTCCATCATAATGTGGCGGCGGTGGTCTAGGTGGGGGATCATCCTCTTCGGGGATTACGCGAGGACGGTTATGATTATGACCCTGGAGCAAAGGGGTAGCTGGTTGATCCAACTGACTAAGTGAAATATCCATCAAAGGTCCCCTGCTACGTCCACTCATTCTTTGTGAATTAATCCGCGATGAATTAACATTATAAAGTCGTTTGTTTTAAAATATCAGTTACCTCGTCAAATTATTCTTATCCTCGGGAGGTGGTGGTGGTGAACGATATTTATCTCCTCTTATTGGCGGTTGTACGTATAAATTTTGATTAGAATAATTCCTCATTTCATTAACATCGCTAAAACTATGCATATTATTCACATCATCTGCAAAAAGTGCGGTTTAACTCCCGGGAAGCGTTCAATCGACTCATAAATCTAATTCCCTTACTTTTTGTTGGTGCCATCGTGTTGTCGTAAACATTTTGAGTATTTTCATTAACGTTTTTTGTGGTTTCTCGTCGAACCACCAACTGTAATTTCTCCTTGCAGTTTTCTATCAGTTTTTTGGCCTCCTTTAATGTCAACGAATCAGTAGTAGCGTTGTTGATCTGCGGAAAAATAAAATTTTGTAGCAATTTAAAAAAATAATTAATTAATTAAAAAAATAATTAATTAATTTTTTTTACCTTTGTAATAATGTCTCCTTCAGCCAC